>JAMKCH010018536.1:0-69986 GCA_023653785.1 Ophioderma brevispina
GCAAAGAAAAATTCAGAATTGCGATTGCTGTTGCCAATCATTCTAAACAAATTTGAAACCTGGAAAATCTGGAGGGATAAAACTCTCATTGAAATACTCTCACTATTCCCAAATTTATTTACATATATTCATTGGCATAACAGTGTTTTACAAAAGTCTTGCAATGCAAAGAAAATTTATAATACAACAAATTGAGATGAAACATAAAATTATATCAGGAATCAAAACAAGAATTTAACTAGGGACTCTAACTAAACTAAGAATTATTATATATCTCTATTATCTATAGAAGCTATCTATATAGCTATATATAATATTTAGATAGAGCAGATTGATAGATATATATAGATATATAGATATATATTATATAGGATATTATATATATAGATATCTTATATATATTAAAATGATGATGTGGGAGGAGAAGTCCGTATTAAACTTATAAGAAAGCTTTAAGATACGGCCACCACATGAGGTCAATTAAAAAATATAAGTATCGACATTAAGAGGACAAAAGACCAAAGATTGGAAAAGAAGGAACCAAACAGGAACAGGGCAAGATGAGGGGGACAAAGACGAGACAACACAAGACAATGGAAGCTATGAGAAGTGTTGTATATGTAAAAGGGGAAGGACACATAAGACATATCAAAGAGAAAGTTAGATATTGAAGGGATATATGATGAGTGAGAAAAATGTCCTGGCTTATACTATTATCATCATCCATTATTGGTAATGACATCATTATTATTATTACTATTTATTTATTTTGTATTATCATTTTCAGAGAGACTAGAATTAGCAGTTTTAGCAGTTTTCAAGATTAAAGGTTGACTCAGAGATTTCGAAATATAATTATTGAGTAGCAATTAAAAATAGTCATTTAGAATAAAGCTGGTCGCCTATAATGTCCATTCAAAGTTAACACTAGTGACCAAAGGGTTTTCACGCCGTTGGTGCCCAAGAATGGGGGGTGGGGGGGGGGGAGTTCAAGGTTTGGCGAACCCCCACCCCCCTTATGGGAAACCACTTTCCCAGGGTTTTGCACGAAAATTTATAACCACATGTGAAAGGTCACAAGTGACAACCCCAAATCAGCAACAAAAAAATGCAATTTGTTATTTTGCTGCAAATTAGGGGCAAACATTGTTTTCAAAACACTGCGAAATGAAAATTGGGGAAAAAGATGGAAAATTCAAATGAGCCTTGGGCTTCACCAAACATTGAAAAACTTATTTTATGGTGATATCTACTCTAGAAGACCCAACAATTACAATATTTAACCACCACACAACTAGCAGTTTTAGGGAATCCTGTATTTTTTACGGGTGTTGCAAACTACGCGTCATTTTTCCCATAGAGTTTGTAAGTAACGGTTTGGAAACATCCATGATGAATGAAATTGTTTGTTTTCAGCACATAAGGGTTAATTTTTTAATGTTAAATACTTGTTTACTTAATGTATGTGGTGAACTATATCAGCAAAAAAAAAATTGCTTTGGTTTGGTTTCTACTCCTAGTTTTAAAAATATCTGAAAATGACTTCCGTTTAGTGCCCAGGGGGGGGGGTGTCCATGGACCCCCCAGAATTAACTCATAACGGCTTGGCCGATGTTTTTAATTATTTTGGTATGAAACGAAGCGCATTTAAAAGTCAGACAATTACAAAAAATGTCGGCGCAAAAATCACACGCGTAATGCGGCCAGCGTGAAAACAAAGTTTGGGGGTCCCTAGGAAACTCCCCCCCCCCCTTGGGTCACTTAAGTGTTAAGATGAATCGGATTTTATGCAGTAAACATTTATGCCACGCTTTATAATAGTGCCATAGGATACCGGTATAACAAAAATTCCGGATCCGGAATTTTATGAACAAAGTGTGATTTTCTATATGAAGGACTTCGAATTGACCTGGTTATTCACCACAATGATTAGTATATGGACAAGCTAGGTACAACAAAAAAACGCGATTTTTTGAAAATGAGTGCGCTATTATAGGAAATCTATGAGTCAGCCTGTAAGAGAAACAAACACAAGTCACATCCATTATCTAATTTATGATAAAATTTTTATTTTGCATGGAAAAGCAGGTAGGCAATTACTCTTTGTTTTTCACTCATGATGATAGTTTACCCTTGGCACTCGAGATTCCGTAGCGATACAAAGTAGGTTCGAAAGGGTATAATGTTAATTATGCCGCGTTTTCACCAATATCATGTAGAGTCTCGACTTTCTTCCTTTTCCTTCTCGGCCCGCGTAGTTCTTAGATTTACTGACCCCTTGTCCTATAATGTCTTGCACGAACCGCCCCAAACTTTAATGAGGATGGCTGAACGGTCGCTGAAATATACTAGGAGTGACTCTAAGAAAACTTTATTGTAATTTAATTCAACACAATTTCAGTGCAAACAATAAATACGAGAATCGGTATCGCACATCAGGTGATAGGGCACCATATAAAATAAATCGAATAACACAGCTCTTCAAAATGATATTTATAACAGGAAACTCAGTTTCCATTTTTTGTTACCACTTGCTAATTATGTTTTACCTGTGTTACAGAATTGTTCCGTGTGTTAACCAAAAATGAATAAGCCGAACAGTTTCTTTGTGTGCAATTTAAGTATGCTTACATACTTTAAAGGTACGTGTCCCCGATCTTCTTTGGGCCCCCCCCCGATTTATCCCGAGGTAGTATCGTTTTGATCTAGTAAGTCTTATTTTTCTCATTGTCGTCCTGAATTTGAGCCCTCACTCCATTTCATTCCATAATATACAAAAAAAACGCCGTTTAATGGCTAACCATCATATTAGCACTGGAGCTTTGCAATATGCATTATTGCTTTCTACAATCAAAACCGAAAGTTTGTATCCCACGGTAACTTGATGGGCCTTAATGGTTAAGTGTCCGCTCTCATATCAATAGAGAACCAATGGACAATCGTAACAAGCACCTTTAATTCATTTGTCAAGGAAGAATTTTGTGGTTGTTGAGATTTCACTGGATATTTTGTATTGAATATAAAAACAAGCCCTTATCTATGCATACACTAAATCAAGTGCGAGTAACTTTTGCAGTCGCCAAGGCCACTTCATTGTGGAAGAAGATTTCTTTGTGGAAATGAACCAAAAACCATAAAGAATGCTTGGAAAAGACGACTATCTTGCGTTTATTTTGTTCATTGGAATACATGCCAGTGAAAAGACAAGTTTCTTGTTTTATAAAATCATTAAATTATTTTTTATAACACCTTAAAATCTAAAACAATAAACCACCTTAAAAGTTTTTTTAAGACAACAATAACTACCCTAATCCATCCGCACAGCTATTTACCATTGCATTCTAATTAAATACAATTTTTTTAGTGTTAAGGAATTCAGAATAATAATAAAGAAAAGTTAAATAAATAAAAGATATAATTTATATCAATATCAAAGCGTTTGATCTTCATAAAAAACACTTGAAAGTAGGCACGCGTGTCTTTAAAAGGTATACCCCCAGAGTCGGACTATAGTAATATAACCATGTTTTGGACCACCTCGCAACCATAGATTCCATAATATTAAAGCTCTTAATATAGCAAAAGCTCTAAATGCAGCCCCGGTCCCTAACTGTACAATCTATTATTTACTTTGTCCGGTTAAATATGAAACGTAATTCAAAGGGCAATAGGCCATTTAATGACGTAAACGGGTTTCATTAAATGTGGAAAAACCTGCGTTGTTTGTCCGCGGTTCTCTTTTCACTTATGGAGAAATTGCGAACCATGAACACACTTCTGGTTACTTCCCGTTTCTCCTTTTAGGCTATTTCTATACATACTTCAACAGTGACGTCTCTCGTTTATACGGTTGTCTGTAAATATTTCCTTAACTTATTACACCTAAAAATCTAAAACAATATTATAAAAATATTAAACATTCATTTTCCCAAGAAAATCAAAAAAAAGTTTCAATGGCTTTTTGAGATTGCTCCCATCCTGACCCTTCACCCTGATAAATCCTGTATAGGTTTATAACACATAAGTCCGTGGCCTTTTGAGATGGCTTCCATCATGACCCCTTTTCACACTGGTAGAGCTTATTTGTAACACATAAGTCAAAAGTGGCCCGGGGGGCACTGTATTCAAAGGTGGATATGATGTGGACACAAAAAAAACGAGTTAAAAAGGATCCCTTTTTTCCCAACAGGCGTCCGTTAACATTGATTAGGGGCTCTGTCAAAAACCAGCAAAATATGGAAAAAAAGGGTATGTTTTTTTTACTCAAATTCTACTCAAATTAAGCAGAAATCAAAATTTCAAAAATATTGTAAATCGGAAAGTAAAGCCAAAGCAAGATAATAAAAGGTTATACATTAACGACACAATGGCATGCTTACTTGTTTGGGGATGCGGTAGAAAAAACTGACAAAATACTTGATTAACGTAGCAAAAACAGACACAAATAGTTGTTTCGGTATGTTTTGTAGGCGGTGGAAATACTTGTTTAGGTGCATTTTTGTAAGTCCATGTTCACGAATCATATCCACCTTGGGGAATACAATGTGCCCCCCCACACCCCCCCCCCCTTTCCCCCCCCCCCCCGTGTGGGTCACCCCAGAGAGTTTTTGACACCCGACTTGGCGTCCATCAGTTAAAACACGTCCTTGACACCAACCATGTTAAGATGTCTGTATAGCTTGTAACACCCCCCATGAGTGGTGTCTCAGCTTGAAGTCGTTGCAGGAGATTTGCTTCGTTTTCTACGGAAAGAGAATCCACCGGTTGGATTATGCGTTTTGGCAGTTAGAGGGATCACCAATGTTGTCAAACGAGAACCATTCTTGGTTGGTTACATGTTTCAAAGTTAGCGTACCCAGTCTAAGTTATCTATTAGACAACGAGTACATTTTTCATGACTATGTCCATTTCCCATGACTGATGATGGCGTCCCACACAGCCAACCAGTGTGGACCGATTAGAAGACAGCTTTTCGCAAACGGCCATAGCTTACTTTCGTCGCCGCAGTTTTTGTGATTGGCCAACGACTCCACTCTCTAAAGTGCCATAGCAGGTAACGGATGAAACCGACAACCACATGAGGATTTGTAGCGTGAGGGATGTATGTCATATGGCACGAAAAGCATTCGAATTCGACATCGCTGGGGCTCTAAATCGTTCATATCAGACGCCACGACTGCTCCGACACGCACAACGCGAAAAATTGTTTCTCTTAAAAACTGTTTTCCACTGCGCAATGGCTGTTTTCCTTGATTACCGCTTCGAAGCGCTCTCCAAATTTCGGAAGAATACATGTTTCTTTCTTTCGAGCGCTGTTTTCTTTTCATGAAAGATGTTTCAGCTAATTCCTATTGGCTTCATTTTCAGTTTCTCTTCGTCGCAGATCCCTGTCTCTTCGTAGAACCTCTTCTCGCTTCTTTTTCATGAGAACTTAGTTGCACTCTAGCTTCACTCTCTTCGTTTTAGCCTTATCGGATTCTCACAAGTATTTTATTCTCTCTTCATTATGCGAGTTTTTCTTCATATTTTTTGTCAAAATTATAAAAACTACTCTTTCACTATCGCTTGCTCACAGCCTTTAACCAAGTTTCTTGAAGTTGTTTATTCTCAGTTTTTGCAACATCTCTTTCTCCTTCTAATTTCGAGAGGAGATATTGTTCGGGTATACTTTTTAAAGATACTGAAGCTGTTCCTCCATTCTGTAGTCACTGGATTTTTTCTATTCGCGGATTTGATCTTTAACGTCAACAAGCTCATGTTGAGTCATTTCGTTGACTCGTTCCTGAATTTCCATCTTCGCTTCCAATGAGTTAATCCGATGGATAGCTATGTCATTTCATTCGTCAGGCTTGAAAGCTTCGGAGACATTATGATTGTACGCTATACCTGAGGTTAGGGAATGATGAAATGAAGAATCATCAGTGCGGGCCTGATGTTGTAAACACCGCGATAGTCCATTGCCACATCACCCTGGTATTCCATCTTCAAACGGGTCTCGAGAACGTAATGTGTGCGGCACATCATCGCTTTTCAGTTTATCTTCAATAGGCTCAGGAGAAAGCAATTTCCTTAGGGAATCACATAATCGTCAATGAAAACTGTAATCTGTCGCTGATTGATGAGCAAGTTCGGTTGGTTAAGAGGTTCTCATGTGTGGTTTCTTTTTGAAGCCATTTATCGTAACGAAATATTAAAAGGAAGAAAAACGTAAGACAAAAACTGTAATCAATTAAATCATTTTTAATTAAATTTGGTGTTGATCGTAGTTGGACCAATTAGACGTTGAGGTGAAAATAAGATCTCAATTGGGAGTTGAAGATAAACTTTATGTAAGTCGGGGACGTATTTCAAGCAAAGAGAACAGAGAAAAACAAAAGACACAATTTGGTTAAATTTGTATACTAGAGTTAATCCTTACTTTTATTTATTAATTTTAAGGCTTACCAAGTTTCGTAAAAGCATCAAATGATAGCTAAGTTTCAATTTTGTATCGCATTTAGTTGTTTTACAAAGATTGGAAGATAGTAAAATTTTGTATATCTTAAAGTAATCCTTTACTTTTATTATAATTAAGGATAATCCAGTTTGGTCAAACCATCCAAATATTAAGTCAATTTTTTTTATATGATTTAGGTTTTACAAAGATTGGCAAGATATTAAATTTGTATATCTTAGCGTAAGCGTTTACGTTTATATAAAAACGCTAATCCAAAGTTAGGTAAAATCACACCAAATGATAAGTCAATTTGTATATGCATTTAGTTTTCTACCAAAAGATTGGAAAGACATTAAAAATTAAGCGAAAACTTGTTTAGAAAGAGAAGTAAGAGAGAAAAAAAACCTAATCACTTAACGTTTCAAATGTAACTTTACGAGCAATCTCTAAACATTGAGGCCCAATAACTTATTCCTTCAACAGGACGAAAGAGTGAATTGAGAAGAAAAACGAATGCAATGTATAACCTACCTATTCACGCAGGTTCCTTGTTCGCCGAATAAGGTACAGGTCAGGATTGTACCCGCTTTTCACAGACACGTGATTGTTTGTTATAGCTCACTTTTAGTATATGCACCTTCAAATTGTTCCGCGGATTCGTCTCAGCTGGAAAGTGTTTTCTCCGACGAATGTTACCCTGTTTATTCTGGTACTTTCGACTGTCAATTGCAACTTTGAAGTGGTAGAACTCGGCAGCTATTTGATCACAAATGCAATTTTGTTCAAGCTCATTCTGAAGATATCCAGGTCTTGTGACTGGCGGTAATTACGCCATGTCCAGGTGCATGTACTCGCAGAACAGTTGAGAAATCCTTTTCAGTTAAATAACTCCAGCACCGACGGCTTGTTGAATAAAAGCAGTATACTTTAACCAAATGCTTAGCTTCAATTTAAACTATAACTCTGAATACTTTCGAAAATTAAACGTAATTATTGATGGCGTGTGGTATGAATCAATATTTAAGTAAGCTTAACACAATCGTACCGTATTGTATTTAGACAACACTTATGCGTAAAGTTCAGCGTTTTAACGCTTGAGATAATTCTGATCCTAGCTTGTATGATATTGTGAGTCACCATGGTCACATGGTGTATAATTAATTTCCATAACAAACGTGCCAACAAATTTGGTGGTCGGATAGCAGACGACGGGGAATTCCCGAATATTGCCAAGCAATGAGACGCTACCAGAGGTTATGATTCTTTCAAGGCTTTACTAGGTTGCAGGTCATCCTCGTTTAAATGTATGTCTGTCAATAATTTTTTTATGTTTTCATTGAATTTTTGAAATGGCTTGGACTAAAAGTAATAGAGAACCACTGAACTAATGCTATCATATAGCATACAGGTGGTGCGGTATACTCTTCAACCATCTTCTTTTCAGCTCTCTACCTTCATGTCCTTTGCCTTCCGAGCAACAAATCTTAAAGTTGTCACGCGTTTCTCAGAAACGGCCGGATAATTCAAATAGGCTACATCAGGGAAGTAAACAAAATAAGCGGAACACGCTTCTCCTCTGGGGTAGGCCACTGGACGATTTTCATCAATACCACAATAGAGAGTCTCCGTGTTTGGAATTTGCAGCCGGTTTGAGATCGAGCAACAGTCACCGGAAAAAGTAGTTGCAAAGTAGGTGATGTTATAGTGTCAAAGGTCAATACCCGAGCTTCCACCTCAAAGGTGGCTGATAAGGCGTTCCCGAAAGTAATTGTACATAATCACGTATATTATCGGTCAACTATTGATCGGACTATAGCCCGGTTCAATAGACAGCCATGTTGGTGGATATACGCATTCCAGTACTACAAACATTCACCTGTCAATGATTCCTGTGCAATCGCTAAACCTGGATCGATTGACAGCTTAAAGTATTGTAGTCCTGAAATGTATGCATCCTGTACACCAACGATGTATGGTTTGTGACGTCAGATTGAATACGGTCTATAAATTTGCTAAGATTTAAAATTTGAATATAAAGTGGTGAAAAGGCCATTATATTATTAGCCAACGCTACATGTCAATTGTTTATAGTGAAATGAATATGGTACAGGTCTGGAGTATCGTCATTAGAAAGCGGAGTATAAGGACTCATTGTGATAACATAGTAAAATATTAAGATTTGGGATAAAGGCTTAACTTAATTAGAGCAACGATATCTGTATAAACGGCCTCATTCAATTTCATTCATTCACTTTAGTCTGAAATATTTTATGACTGTCATCATTGAAAAGCCATATTAGAAAGGACAGAGATGGTTTGGATAGCCTCTGGGATTGGGATGAAACTAAACGCAATAAAATCAAGATATGATGCAAAGAATTAACTTGCTGGAATGGGAATTTGACGGTATTGTTGACGTGCATTGAATACTGATCTATCAGGTATACCAAATCTAAGTCAATGAGAAATTTAATATCCACACTCAAAATGAAATACAATACTTTTATTGGATTCATCGGATGCCAAATCCAGATGGGCATCTCTGTGCTCTCTGATCTCTTTGAATGCAGAAGAACTCACAAGGGCAACGATCAACATTGAACATCTTGCACAAATGCACAAAGTCACTGCGATTCTCCTCCAGATACACCAACTGACAGTTCCATCATGAAAATTTGCGGCTATACTCTAGCTGCACACACCGAGAGCGCTACCCATGGGATTGCCACATTTGTCAGAAATACAGCTCAATGGAAACATATTGCAACCTCACATGCAGATTGCACCCTGGAATAGGCAACGACCCAAATTGTAGATGTCCACGTCCTCAATGTCTACAAGCCACCTAACTCCCGGCTTCAAGCAGATTCTCGACCTATACTTATGGTGCACCTTGCAATCTCCACTGGATACATTCAAAATCATAGTCATTACCTGGGGCTACAGGAATACCAACGCTGACGGAACCACCCTAGACGATTGGGCTTCCAAATCTGGCATAGACAACTCTTGTACGACCCCAAGCAACCAGACAGTTTCTACTCTTGAACGTGGAACACAACCTCGAATCCTGACCTTGCATTTGTAATGTGAATGCCGTTTCTGTTTACCGTGCTGTTATTGACCGCTTTCCGAAGTCACAACATAGACCATCACTGATCGATCAGGACAGCCTTGCTAGCCTGTACCAACAAAGCCAGTGAAAAAGTGGAACTTCCGCAAGGCAACTGGGACAAGTTTGAGAACGTGGTGGATTCAGAGTGGCCCCACGTTTCCGTCCCCAACCTCTTCCAACCTGGACAATTCTTACACAACACTATGTAAACCCTTTTTAAGATAGCAAAGAAGACCATCCACGTGGCTGTCGTCGCAGTTATATCCCATCCGGGGATGAGGAATGTGATGCTCTTACAATGAATTCTTTTATTCCCCTTGACCAGGGAAGAAGCGACATCCAAGCTTCAGATCTGACAGGAAACGTAAGCACTGGGAGGAGAACGGTCAGTGGCGTACCGCGGCAGTCAGTCCAGAGGGGGCAAATTCCTAAGTCATCTCGCAAGAGGGGGGAAAATTCATAAGTCGTCCCTGTGATTTGCTCCAATTAAGTCTGAACTTGACTGAATGTGCGCGTAGCGCGCGAAAATCGCCGAATTTACTTGAATTTGCCCAAATTTAGGCTGAAATTGGTCGAAATTCCCTGTAAAAGAGGGATAAAAATGCATATTTTGGTCCATATCGCCCCGCTTTTTCGAGCCAGAGGTGCAACTTGCCCCCCTACACCCGCCCCCGGTAGGTACGCCACTGGAGATGGTCCAAGGAATTTATTTCACTCATTCTAGCAGGAAGGCCTAGAAGACTATAAAACGCCTCACCGGCAGAGTTTCCAAACCATCAAAGTGTCTGCCAACTCAATAGCTAAGCAACTCCTCGTAAATGGTCGTTTCAAGGATATTGATAAGGATCACATTCGCTCTGTTAAAAACAATCACCAAACTTAGTCGAGCCCCTGGCGTGGACGGGTCACTTTAAACACCTTTCTCACTAGATGAGCTTACCTCTGCTATCAGCCAAATAAAGCGTGGAAAGGCCCAGGGGCCTGATAATATACCAGTGGAGTTCCTGATGCACTACGGCCTACGATGTCTTTAATGGCTTCAGGAGTTTTACACATGTTGCCTTACACCAACCAATCCTAACCCAAGATCTGGAGGAGGGATACCATCATCGCACTCCCCAAACCAAACAACAAGAACTACCGCCCAATATCACTACTCAGTCTACTGTGTGTTTCCTTCAAACTCCTTGAGAGGATGATCCTTGCCTGGCTGGAGCCCGTCGTCGAATCCCATCTGCCTGAGGAACAAGTAGGATTTCGCCGTGGCCGGAGCACTATCCATCAGATTGCAAAACTCACAAATGATACTGAGCAGAGCTTTGAAAGCGTCGTAAGGCAAGCGTCATCTTGCTGGACCTTACTGCAGCATATGACACCGTGTGGCACCAGAGCTTGACACTCAAGCTTCTCAGGACCATCCCGGATCGTCACCTTGTACAATTCATATGTAACATGCTTGCAAACCGTAGCTTCGTTTTTAAAGACAAGTGATGGGGAGAGCAGTCGTCTGCGTCGTCTGAGGAACGGAGACCCACAAGCATCATGGTGATGACATGGGAATTGCGGACCACTGAGACTGTAGGGTCTATGGCCTTAAAGGTCACAGGAAATGAGATGATAAACCTACTCCAAATCTTTGTGGGACATTCCATTGCAATAAACGGGGCCAGAAAAAAGAACACACTACCAGTGACATCATTTGTGAAACTAATGATTATCAGCCAGTGTCATGAATAGTCACCTGCAATTTTCTATTACTCTCTGATAAATTAGTGGCACCACAAATGATGTCATCACCAACCCAAGTATTGAATGCTTTCTGGTCCCTTGTAGACTTGACACAAAGCACATTAATTCTATTTGCATTTCTTGGGACCTTTAATGCGCCCATGTCACCTTTTATCACCCAAACATATTAGGGTCAACCGATAAACCTGTAACATTTGACCTGTAATACGTATTTTCTGAAAGCGGATATTATTGACATCAGTTCTGCATCGATTTACTGCAAAGCAAGTAGGCGAATTCAACAACTTTACTGTTTGGGTTACTGTATATAGACTTGTTCCTAGTCCAACGTACTATCCTCTTTGCTACCGTGCATCAGTAAGATGCACCAAGACCATCCTATTGACTGCCAATTGAATTTATTGACGAGATAAACACCTCAGAGGAACATCTATACCAAGTTACAATGGGTTTATATCACCTCCCATTAGTGCTTCTATTGTTATCTACTACTTATGCTCCAAGAAGTGCTGTTTACATCAACAACTCTCAACAGTGGTATATACAGTCTCATCCAAAAACCAAATGTAAATTTACTAAACCAATGCCAATCTACAACAACTCTTGCGCTGTCTTTCAAATTAATTTATTGTACTGTGGAGATGTACATCCACATCCTGGCCCCAAGCAAGCATCAAACAGCACTATGTCTGATGACAACGAATCTCCTTTCCACAAATTAGATCCCTAAAAGGACTCAAAATATTATCTTTGAACACATGTTCTCTTTATTCCAAAAATTGATGAACTTCGGTTGATAGCACATGAGTGCAAGCCCGATATCATTGCACTTATGGAAACAAAGATTAATTACACCATCTCATCAACGGAGTTGTCAATTCCTGAGTTTAATCTCCACAGAAGGGACCGATCACGTAATGGAGGGGCGTTGCAGTCTGTCTATATAAGAAACAACTTGCCATACACTCTTCTAGATCCAACACTTCCAGAATCATCTGAAACTCTGTGGGTTCGACTTGATCTCCCAAACACTAGACCCATATTATTTGGCATCGTTTATAGATCAAATTGAACGTAACTTTTGTGAAACTTTTAACAAGGTGTTACATGACAAGAACCCTAAAAAAAGACAGAAATCCATGTGAAATTGTATGTCTCGGAGACTTTAATTATGACCAACTCAAACCAAATACCCCAAAATGGATGGAACTGGAAAAAACTATCAAAAATGGGTATTTTTTTATTTACAAGAAATAATAACAAAACCAACCCGTATAACCCCAACTGGTGTTTCATGTCTTGATCATATATGGACCAATCACCTCATATGTATACCAATAGAGATGTTGCAAGTTGTACATCTAGTGACCACTCTCTTGTCCATGCCTCAAAGAAAACCATCGGGCCTAAAAGAGAGCCTAAAATCATAGTAGCTCGATCATACAGGCAATTCGACAAAGATGTCTTTGTTTCCGACCTGGCTAATATAAACTGGGATTCGGTCCAAAATGCAGAATCTCCAACATGATTGAATTTTGTATGGCTTTTCCTTCCGGTATGTGACAAGCCTGCTCCACTCAAAATATCAAAGTGGTGAAACACCTTGCCGGATACCACTGCATAATCTTAATTTAAGACGACAAGTCAAAAGGCCCGTGAAATTGCCGAGAATACCAAAAGCAAAGCTGACTGGGAAGTTTTTGCAGCAAGATCACTTCGTATAAGGTTAATAACCTATGACCATTAAAATCAAATGACATTCGTCAACAAATCAATGATAGCCAGGGTGATCCAGGTAGTTTTTGGAAAACTCTAAAATCTGTGTTACCTGATAAAAACCAAGTTAGATTGCAGCTGTTAAACGATGAGGGTCTGATAAATGGACAAACAACTGTCGCTGATGACACTATATAAACTCTTTTTTTTCCACATGGGAAAAAACCTTGCTGACAAGTTCAAACAAACACCTATGCAAAGTACCTTCAAGCTCATTAAATCCACCACTAGTTTTATTTTGTCAGTATTAAAGATGAAAAGGTTTTTACGAGTCAAACGGAATGACAAACAGCCACATGTCTTCACGGGGTGGGTATAGCAATCTGTCAACAGCAGGGGCTGACCCCTTGCTTCACGCTCTCGCCAATTTTTGAATCTCAGATTTTCAACAGGTCAAGTCCCTCAATCAATGGAAAATAAAGCAAGGTACGTCACACCTATTTACAAGGACAGATGTAAACAATTACCGGTCCAATCATAAAATATTTATCTAATATCTAAAAAAAAAAAACCCCAAAATAATCTCTTGACTTCAAACCCTGTTTCAGACCAACATTCTACTTCAAACAACATTGATCGAGGTTACCGATTATATCCTTAAGAGCATCGACTCTGGTAACTTAGTCGGAGTCATATTTAATAGACCTTAAAATGCAATTCGAGACAGTAAATCGCTCCATCTTGATTAACAATTCGGTGTTTTGGAATATCGGTCTGGAACTGGAATTGTTTCAATCGTACCTTAGTAACAGGCACGGAAGCAAAATGGTGGAAATGTCCATCAACATTTCAGGCGTAGATTATGGAGTTTCCCAAAGGGTAATACTCGGTCCTCTCCTATTCACGATGTATGTAAATGACCTCCCGACAGTCGTCTCTAAAAGCACTAAAATCAATCTTATATGCTGACGACCTGCTGTGTTTCATGCATCCATAATAACTTCGATGACATCACTGTCATCTCAATGCAGATTTGGCTAAAATTCATCATGGATGAAGAGAACGCAGTTTAACCTTGATGCTAAAAAAATAAAGCTATGCTATATATCTTGTTCCGTTCAAAACCTGGAAAAGACCAACAACTTCGTTTAATATCTGATAAACCTCAAGAAAATGTTGACCAATATAAATACCTATGTCTTACTCTTGACCACTCTCTGAAATGGGACATTCATATAAACTCTGTTTGCCGCACTGTTTCTAAATATATAGGGTTATTTTATCGTATTATTAGGAGATGGCTGTCAGTTCAAGATATGAATATCATCTATAAAGCTCTTGTGCTTCCTAGGCTAAGCTATTGTGATGTTGTGTGGGGAAGCTGCAACCAAATATTATGTGATAAGGTGGAACGTCTACAAAACCGAGCTGGGAGGGCCATCCTTAAAGTCCCTGTCAGAACCCCATCGTACCTAATCAGAAAAAAAAAACTAATGGGTGGAAGGCTCTTGGTGAACGTAGACAAGACAACCTGTGCCTTACCATAATCAAATGCATTTCGGGTCTTCTCCCAGATGCACTTCGATCTTATTTTACAGTAATAAAAAATCTCATAGTCATATGTCTCGTGGTAGCTCCCAGGGCAATATTGTCCTTACATTCAAACCCAGAACTGAATCGGGTAGACGTTCATTCGTATTTCGGGGGGCCAAAGCTTGGAATTCGCAAACATAAAATGTCCGCTTCCAGGCAGTGTTTCCAATTTTTAAAATCAGTATCATTTGAACAAGCCATAGTAATAAAAATATTAATATAATGTTTCTTTTTCTATTAATCTTAGGCGTCACATGATAAATGGTAATATTAGATTGTCTGCATTGTACTTCTATCTTGCTCTTGCATTTGTTTTACCCATTATGGTAGTCTCAATTGTTCTATATAAGTTATTCTTGGGCCGGTTCCCACATAATTTTATCTTGTATTATTAATTTGTTATGTAATTATTCTTGCCAATTTATTCATTACTATGTTCTTCTCTTGCCAGTGCAGTGTTGAAAATTTTACTTTTATAATGTAATTATAGGAAAACTTATTATTATTGCCACTCTGCCTGTTTATAGTATACCTTTATATTGGCTAAGTTTAAGTATAATTTTAAATGATTTCTTCACTTTTTAACATATGATTCTTGTGAAAAAACATTACATTGTTCTGGTTCTCACTTGCTGGATCTTCATGGGGTGCTCGCCCATCCACTATACGCACCACCTACATGGCACTGGTCTACAGTGCTGCTGCATATACCGCCCAGCATGGTGTAATAGCTCTCACACAACGAAGCTGGACACAGTACTCAACGAGACCATGAGAACCATTGGGCTATTCCAGAAAAAAATTGCCCCCCCCCTATAGAGGGCAAACAATTTTGTTCACAAAATATCAGGAATTCCTGGCTATCCTTCCATGAATTATCTTGAATTCCAGACACTACCTTCCGTAAATTACCAGGAATTCCACCGTAAATTCCAGGAATTCCTAGACACCAGTGATAAAATAAACAAGGGAATTCCCAGATGATTATGGTTAGTGGTATAGAGGTGTGTTGAAAATATTGATTTTTTTTCTGTAATAGTGTCACCTCGAAAATCTGTAAAAACACGGAATTTTATTCCGTCAGACCCCCTCTATACTAAAAGCTGGAATTCCCACCTGTTAGAATTGAATTCTGGGAATTCCATTCTTCAAAAGTGACAAAAATCTGGGATTCCTCCGTCGCCCTCTATAGGGGGAGGGCATGTTTTTCTGGAAATAAGAGCCCATTAATGGTGCCTTTGTTCCCACTCCATGAAGTTGCTATCTTAAAACCTTGCTGTCAGTGCATTGCCCTGCATGCAACTGGTGAACAAGGCTCAGTTGGACAACAAGCAACCTGCTGCATAACACTTCAAAGAATCACACCAACAGAGACTGCGCTCTCGTCGACGTTTCTATCGACACCTGCTAAAATCTCACGCCCCCAGCTTCCCCCTTCAACATCTACAGTATATGAACACTCCAACCAGACCAATTCACGTATCACACCTGTGGACGAACTCCCCACCTTGTAGCATCATCCACGTATGAATGGGTTCCAGGATTCGCACAGGAGTCGGGTCGTTTCAACAACAATATGCGCCGATGGGGGCTGCGAACATCTCCAGCCTGCCAATTTGGGGCTCTCCATCAAAGACTGCGGATCACATTCTCAAGATTGCCCTACCTTTCGCCCACCGGTGGATATATACTACTTCTCAAACCCCAACCAATCACGTGTGCGCTGGCTCACCAACGTCAACAATTTAGCTGCTGCTCATACGCAAGAAGAAGATAACTTTTTTATTAAGACTCGTTGTAATAGTTCCTACTGGTATTTGGCAAGAATTATTGTCTAAACAATGTTAACCAAACCGAAAAGTGTCTGATAATACAGGCGAATCAGAAAAAAAAACTGTACCCGTATCGTGTCCGCCATTTTGCATTTTAAAAAACCTCTTTCTCAAGATATGTGGTAATCAGCGAAAATCAAATGTTATTCGTGTTTAAGTTGTCGCAAAGATCATTCAAATCGGTTGGTATAGGGACCACCAGACCGATCACAGCCCTTTGAAGAATCAAGAGTACCTGTTGTCTGTTTTGCCCTCATGTCCACGGTGTTATATTAGCCTCCATTTGGTGATTAAAATATTATTTATATTTTTTTTTCTCTAGTTTACTTGAGAAAAGATCTCTCACTGGGGCAAGTACTTTGTTTATTCTGGAAGGGAAAATGAATTCCCCTAGCGCTATACTGAGATCGGGCCAGATGTCGTTGACAACAATTCAAGAGATTGAACAAAATACTATAAATAGCCTGGGGTTTCCGTCTGTTGCATGTTGCAAAAACAATTGCAAATGGTATGATGTCATTTCAATTCATGATGATGCAATGCAGATGATGAATGATCATTTAATGTGAGTTTCCATTGGACAGTGTTAAGGGCTATGTTTCTGCCATGGTGATTTGTAATATCTAGTTCAGGTATTGGGAAATACTAGTAGTGAAATCTATATCTCTAACGCCCCTAAGAAAATCTGTTTGATCACCGCAACAAATGAGGTAAGCGGGTATTTTTCTTGTTTGATCTAGGAGCAATTTCAACTCCCCCCTTATACGCAAGGCGAGGCCCCGTCTCCGTGAATTTTTTGGGAATGTTTTTAAAGGGGATGGCCCATTTAAGGATATGAAGGTTTATTCAGCTTTGATAGTGGTATTCAACTTTCAAATGTTGGTGATTGCATACCAAAATGTTCGTATGATCACAGGATTAAAAAATGTTATAGTTGTGCTATCTCTGACTTACCCTTAAGGGTTATAAGCTGAAACCGTTTTTAGGTTCAAAGGTTAATTTTAGCTTCTACAGGGGTCACTACTTAAAACGCTTCAATTTAGTGGAAATGGTCTCATATTGTTTGTAATGTTATACCATTCAAAAAAGGAATAGTCTGGACCATCTGCAATGTAAATTAACAAGTTTATGCCCCTCATTATACTACCCCTATACCGATACCCCTATAGGGGCTGGGGTTGATTTTTGGGTGTAACTTGCTAACTAGACATTGTACATTGTCTAAACTATATCTTTATTTACTTGTATTACATTACAAAAATATGATACCATTTCCACTGAAATTGAATCGTTTTCTAGTACTTGACCCTGTAGAAGCTAATTTAACCTCTGACCACTACAATAAGGGGTTTCATCTTATAACTCCAGGTAGGGTAGTCAGAGCTAGCACAACTTACATTTTTTAATCTTGCGATCAACGAACCTTTGGTAGGCAATTCACAACATTTGAGGACCACTTTTCAATTTTGTGACCGACCCCTGTAATAATCTTTTGGCGAGCCCTTAGCTCGCATAGCTACTACCCCTACAGAAGGGCCTCATACTTTTCGTGTATGTCATAGTATGAGGTGCCCTGGTATAAATGCCTTTTGCCCCCCCGGCTGTTACCATATGCTACTTTAGATGGTCGGGCTCATCCACTACTTGAACAGGATTCGCACAATTGTCTGTCGTTTCAACAGCATTATATGCCGCCGATGGGGGCTGCGCCCATGCTCCAACCTGCCAATATGGCTCTCCATCAAAACGCAGATCACATTCTCATGATGCCCTACCTTTCGTCCACTTGGATTATACTTCTCAACCCCAACCAATCAACAGTGAGCTGGCTCAACCAACTCCAACATATTTAGTGCTTGCTTCACCAAGAAGAAATACTTTTATTAGACTCTGTAATAGTATCATACTGGTATTGGCGAATTATTATGTCTAAACAAGGGTACCTAAACCACAAGTGCTGATAATACAGGGCGAATCAGAAAAAAAACTGTACCCGGATCGTGTCCGCCATTTTACATTTAAAAAAACAATCTTTCTCATCGATATGTGGTATCTAGCGAAAATCAAATGTTATTCGTTTAAGTTCTGCAAAGATTCATTCAAAATCGTTAGTATTAGACCACCGACCGAGTCACGCCCTTTAAATCAAGTACATGTAGTCGGTTTTTGCCTCATGTCCACGTTGTTATTAGCATCCATTTTGTGATTAAAATATTATTTTATTTTAATTTCTCTATTTTTACTTGAAGAAAGAAAAGATCTTCTCACGGGGAAAGTACCTTGTTTATAGGAAGGGGCAAGGGAATCCCCTAGCGCATATGAGATGGCCAGATGTCGTTGACAACAAGTCAAGAGGGAATTTGAACCAAAATACTATAAATAGCCTGGGGTATTCCTGTTGCTTGTATGTTGAAAACAGATTGCAAAATAGGTATGATGTAATTCCATGATGATGAGCAATGCAGTGATGAGTCATTTATGTGAGTTCCAATTGGACAGTGTTAGGCTATGTTTCTGCATGGTGCTGTTTTGTAATAATATCTAATTTTAGTATTGGGAATACTAGTAGTGAAATACTATATCTCTAAACGCCCCTATAAGGAAATCTGTTGATCACCGCAAAAAGTGAGGTAGCGTATTTTTATCTTGTTTTGATCTAGAGCAATTTCCCTCCCCCTTCCCCCCTTACGCAAGGCAGAGGCCCGCTCCGTGATTTTTGGGAGTGTATTTTAAAGGGGGAATGGCCCGATTTAAGGATATGAAGTTTTTCATCTTGATAGATTGGCATTCACTTCAAAATCCCCATCTATAAAGTTTTCGCGCCATCTGTCAATCCGTTTTTTGACGCGAGAGCTGATAACGTGATTTTGTAAGCCCCATAGAGTACTGTGAAATTAATATTGGTCGAACCAAAATGTGGCACATTTGTCCAGCTCATAACTTCCAAACCAAACATCCGTTGGCTAAGATTTTCACAGGGTAAATGAGAAAAATAGTATCTTTCTTCTGATACCAAAATGTTGACCACTTTCCGTAAAATCTGTGGTTCTGGTGACGCGGCTATTATCGATCGGGCCATGGACCTTTAAAGCGGTTAAAAAGGGACGTTAGGGTTCTATAGGAAAATTGGCAGGTTAAAAACTTGGCCGGCAGCATTTATCTCCAAGTGGTAGATTGGTACTGATATTTTGGAACCACTTAGCTTCTCTAATCATGTTGAAATGTATGCCATATTGTTTTGTCTAGGCATAAGGATTCAAAAAATTTATAGTTTTTTTTTTTTTACAATTTGGTGTTTTTTAGTTTTTGTGTTTTTTTAAATACTAAAATTGTAAAAATGGTCACTCTCAATTTGGACAGGGGTCAACAATGAAAGTTACCCTGTTATATTTTAAATACTTGCAAATTATTGCCTGAGGAAAGAGGACTCCTAACAAAGTATAGTTTTGTTTGTTACAAAAATGTTTACATACCGAGATAAAGGTCAAAGAAGGTTCAATTGGACTAATGTTGCCCTATGACATTTTTTTGGCCACATTACATGATCACTATGCATGGCAGATGCTAACTATTCCCTATTTTGTCAGATTAACTAAATGAACAAGTGTGTCTTTTTATTTAACCAAAATTGGAGCAACTTGACCCCTGTAAGGAAATTCAACCTTGTCTTATATTGTAGCGCATTTTTAACCTTTTAAACTTCCTCAACCAATGGTCATAGATGGTACAAACTCTACATTTTTGGAATCCTTAATTGTTTTTTTTTTTTAAAAAAAACAAGTCATTTGATGGAGGCATTTTTAAAGTTGACCCCTGTGCAACTTAAATTGAAAAAGTGACACTACATTTGAGAGTACTCACTACCTACAGCATTTGCTATAAAGAGGGTTCTAGCGGCGTAACAGGCGGGGGGGGGGGAACGACTTTTGGCCGGGAACAAATTGCAAAAATCTGCTAAATCACCGTTTTAGGCCCCTGGGCGGGAGAAAAATTGGCCTTTTGACCCCCCTAAGAGGGAAAATTTCCGAAGACTGGGAAATTTGCCCCTTTAGAGCGGGCAGGCCCGTTAACGCCACTGGAGGGTTCATACTACAACCACAAGGTGGTAAATAAACCGTTTCTGTAGTGGGCTGAACGATGATAAAGTTTGAAATTGGAAATTTCAATCAGTGGCGTACTGGCCTGACGCTCTGAAGGGGCCAAATGGCCCGTTTTGGGAATTTCCCTCTCATTGGGGTCAAAAGGCCAATTTTTGTCCCGGCCAGAGGGCTAAACACCGGCTGATTTGCATGACTTTTGGCCAATTTTTTTTCCCACCCGCCAAGTCGTCAGGGGCAACCTCCCCCTGCCCCCCCCCCCCCGCCCTGTTACGACGCCACTGATTTAAATGAATTGAAATTGAATGTGTTTTGACCTATGTATCACTTACTAGTAGTTAGGTGTGTGTATGTGTGTTGTGCGTGTGTACATGCGTGCGTGCGAGGAGAAGGAGAGTTCGAATTGGTTTGGGTGTTGGGTGGGTGTGTGTGGGTGTGCGTGCGTATGCGAGCGTGTGAGGCGATTATAGTATTTGTGTCGACTTTTCACATGCAGAATTTCCTTCCAAACAAAGGGGCAAGTGGCGCAAAATAGGGTGCAACACACCAAATGAGTTACAGATTCTTGTTTTATTCAGATAAAAATCAACCGTTCAGTCAATAACTTCGAAACGTCGAATTAATAAATAAAAAAGAAAGACGAATATCGGAACATTTAACTATACAATATTTACAATCAACAACGAAAATAATATTATTAAATATAATCTCTAAATCTATTGCATAACAGACCAAGCTGTGTACATGTAAATATAAAATACTTAAAAGTGTACGTTAACATAAATAATATTTTAACAGGTACAGAAAAGGGAATTGCACATACCTTATGTTTTTATGGTACTAAAGCTAACAGTAACTTAACATTTAAATAATTGGAAATTAAAAAATGTTGATAAATGTATTAGAGAAATTAAAGTTAATGTGTGGTTGATCGATCCGGCTCACGACTGCTGTCGTGGATGCCCAATGGTGGCCATTCTGAAAACATTATTGGCAAGGCATTAATATAGGGAGTGGCATCAATGCTACCCTTTTCTGTGCGTTTTGGAAAGTTGTTTTGGGAGGGGGGCAGGAAGCACATACCGTGCATACCATTGCCTTTGTTATTATTATGGACATGTTTAAAGATGTTAAACGGACAGGGGGTTTTTTTTTTTTGTTTGTTTGCATTGTCACCTTGTAGCATCTGTTTGGTGTAACAAATCAGAATTTCGCACGTGTACACATCCAAATTCTTTTCAAATAAGCAGAAAGAGCAGGAGCATGGAACAAGGTCAAAAAACCATTTAATCGTTTCACCCCCACCTTCCAGTACAGAAAGTTTGACACCTTTGGTAGTTTCGTATGGCCCTCTATATCAATGCCGGGGGATTGGGGTCTGTTAGTTAGTACTCTCAAATTGTGGTGTCACTTTTCAATAGGGCAAATTGTTTATTTAAGGTTTAACGGGGATCAAATTTTTAAAATGATCCAATAATGTTGCAATGTATGCTATTGACGTTAGTCATAAGGATTCCCAAATGTTATAGTTCGTACCATCTATGATCAATTGTTTTGTCTAGTTATAGGTAAAATCGCTAAAATGGTTAAAAAGGTAAATTTCCATTTTGTTTCCCAATTCACTCAATGAAATTGGACCATTTTTATTGATTTTTGATGGTTTTTAATAGGTCTTAAACTTTCCGTTGTAGATTAGTACAAACTATAACTTTCTTGAATCCTTGTGGTTAAAATCACATGTATCTTTTTCAAAATGATTGGTCAAGTTAAAAATTGGACCCCTGTTACAAACTGTGGTCTTGGCCCCTCTCTCCTTAAGGCAACCATTTTTTGGCCTGCACTTTAAGAATCACGTTCAGGGGTTCCGGTCAGTCTGGTGAACCTATTTAAAATCCTCAAACCTTTTTGTAACGTGAGGATGGGTTACATTGTCTGTTAGCTCCCGGGTTTATAGGCTTTCAGCTTGGGGAATTCAAAACTATTGCCGTGAATAGGAGGTGACACGGGGGTGGGGTGACCGTCAAGACAGCATGAAAGCAACGAAGAAAGCACTGCCCGACCGTCATGCCTGCCGCCACCTGCAGGGCTTGTGCTTTTAAAATTCCTCCGCTCAAATCATATGAAAGCTATTGTGCGGTTAAGCTGTATGGGCACATTCTTTGCCCCTCTAACATACCCAAAGAGGTTTCTAATATAGATAGAGAGGTCAAAACGTTACGTACTCTTTTAGAAATTCATCGCCTCGCATGTTTTGGCCGACCCACAAAAGAAAACATAATTACAACACTAGAAAGCAATGGCTACCTCCGCTTCTTCCACAACTGTGGGTTGCGGGGCTGTGCCGTGGGGGCTATACACGGGTAATCGGTAAGTGATACAAAATTGATGTATGTGTTTATATAGGTGACCATTGTGTTCATTTACGCAATTTTCTTGTTTATATATTTCTCGGTTTAAAAAACAATTAACATATACTTTACATGTACATACATCCATTTTTTTCGTCATCAAAACCATTTAAATTAATTAATTAATTAATAAATACATGTAACTATATAAACAAAGTCGTACTCCTTTAAGTATGCAGTAATTTTTCGATGTCAGACTTTAAAGGTCCCCCGGCAAATGCCAATGAATTTTGATGTGGTTTCAAGTCTACAAGGAGGGACTAGAAAGCATTCAATCTTTTGGTTGGTGATGACTCATTAGTGAACTATTGATTTTTTCAGAGAGTATAGAAAAATTCCAGGTGACTGGTGAAACTCTATTCATGACACTGACTGAACATCAATAGTTTTTCACTAATGATGTCACTGGTAGTGTATTCTTTTTTTGGCCCCGTTTTTAATTGGAATAGAATGTTCCCATAAAGATTTGGAGCAGGTTTATTCATCTCATTTCCTGGGACCTTTAAGTGACAGGATAACGATACTGTTTCTGTATTGCTTTTTTCTTTGGTCATCTGAGAAAATAGTCTCTGCTGTCTGGATAAAATAAGATATATCTAAAACTCTTGCCCTTTCATCCAGCATTTCTGATTGCCTAATTACATTATATATCATCTCATTAACCAATTGAAATGCACTTAAAATTCTCGTCCCTCTTCTTGTCCCCTACCACCTTTTCTTACAATATTCCCTGATTTGGGTCTAATATCACGTAGGTGCATTAGGCGGTGGTACTCATGTTTTTTAAAATGTGCTTCGTGCGCATTGAATACCAAGGGCAAAAAACTTAACAGAAAGTATAAAATTACACATCGTCAAACTATCAGGGAACCATGCTTCCCTTAAAACCCAGGTTTAAACTGTTGTCACGCTTTTCACATTTACTATACTAACTCTAACATTTGCAACAAATACTTTTACAAACGTGCCAGTGTAAGACGTCCAAAGAAATGTTACCGCAACCCTTACACCCCTCGGCTGTGATTGATCCTTGTGTGCGATAACCAATTCTTCGTTTTTTAATGCAATAAAATCTTTGGTAAGAAATAAATTTTATCCAAACCATCTCGAATTGGTGATTGCTTGAAGTTAAATGTTTTTGATTATCTCGAATGCGTGAAAATAGTGGGTTAAATAGCTAGATCCTCCGAAGCGACCAGAGTCCCTTGCCCTCCATGTCTAAACATATGTTTTTTTCGACAATAAAACTTGTTTCAATTAAAGTCCATCTCCCATGCCTGATGATGAAGTCCCATGCAACATCCATCTGGACGCCATTGTACGAACAACTTGTTGCAGCATTGGGGGGTGGCCATAGAACTTGTGGTTTATAGTTGCCCTGTAGCTATCGCTCCCAATTGGCCACGAACTCCATTCTCTCTAGTGGCATTGCGGGCACAGGATGAAATTGGCAACCTTTGCCTTTGGCCGCAATTGAAATTTGCCGATGGCGGCGTACGTGTTTGACCAGGAAAAACCACTCGAAACTCAATATCTGTATGCGCGTTGGTTATCGCGTCAGAGACTTCTGCGGTTTTGCTTGACGTTACAACGCGAATACGGGTTTTCTTTTCAAAAGCTGTTTTCTTTTTCTCAACCGTTTTGGTTTTTCTTGTGCCACACTGCTTCGTCATCGCTCTTCAAGTTTCTGCAACTTCTTTTTCCATTTTCTTCTAACCTCTTGGTTGCTCTGAAGAAATTTCACGTTGATTCTCTTTTAACTCTTCTGTCTCCAAGCACCTCTTTTCGCATCTTTTTTCCTTTCTCTTCTCAAACTATTCATTTCGTTTTCTAGGACACTTACTGCATTCCAGCCCTGATTCCGTTTCTTGTTTTTAGCCTCATCCAGTGATTGATAAGTGGCCTTCAATTCATCTCAACTTAGCCAATTTCCTCCTGACTTTGGTGTCAAAGTCATCCAATTTACGTCGCATTACATCGGTCTGTTTGAGTATCATTTGTATTGTATCCAGTAGTTTTGTATTCTCATCCAGCAAATTCTTTTTCTCTTGTTGCAAGTTTTCACTACATATGTTCGCTGTATCTTTCAAGAGCCGAAGTATTTCCCCTGCTTCCTCTAATTTCTGATCAGTCGTCTTTTCCTTGACGATTGCTTCTTGACATCTTTCTCCCAATTCTTCGATTTGGTTTCTAGTAACCGCATGCTCACGTCGATTCCTTGTGTTAATCAGACCCTGGATGTCCGCTTCAGTTTCCAGCCGTTCAATTCGATACAAAATGTCATGGAATAGTTCTCGATTTGTAAGGAGCACAGCAAGCGTTTCATCTGGTTCCACAGATTGCAATGTCTTTGGAGCATCAGCTTCATATCTCACGGGTATTGATGCTGTAGGTGTTTGCAAAATATTAACAGGTTCTGAAGGCGATAAATATGCAATGTCGTTGAAGGTTCTTGTCTGCTCTTTAAAAGCCATCATTCACGTGCCAGTTCTTGACACCACCTGAAAAAAGGAAAATATGAAAAGCTATTTATCTGCTGTAGTTTAAATATATAAGCATATGTGTCATCCAAATCGGCTCCGCATATTTATGTTATGTGCCCTATAAAACAGGACAGGTGGAACCGATATGGGCAACCACGTAAATGCATATTAAACAATACGAAGCAAACAAACGTGATAACTTCCCTAAATCAGAAGTTAACAAACTCGTACGAAACCCCTGGGTTCTCTATCCTTAACGTCCCTAGAGGAAAATCTGACAATCACCGCAAAATGTGAGGTAGCCGTACTTTTGTTGTCAGATCTAGGAGCAATTTCCCACTAACTTGCTTAGTTACCGATGATGGAGACACAGTAGGTCAACGTCCATTGCATTCAATGTGGCTTGACCTTGTTTACCTCCTACTTTGTTAAGCAAGCATATGAGACACTCAAAACTATTCTTATTAATCCAACGAGCTCCAGCAATAATTTGCACCATATATCCAGATCGGAGCAACTTTAAAGTTTTACCCCTGTACAACTGAAATTGACCCTTTTTATTTATTTTTCTGTTTTTAGCCTATATCTCTGAAACTTTAGGCTGTAGATATGGTATACCTTTCAACACGATTGGATCAATTTAAAAATTCGACCCCTTTACAATCTTTGTTTTGGCCCCCTCTCCTTAAGGCACCATTTGCGGCGCATAAAGGGATTAGCAGCGATCTGCTAATCCGAAATATCGAAAAAATCATCAAAATTCATATTTTGTATTTTTGTTACTGGCATGGATATGCAAACATAACCTGCAAGTGGTTGGCTTGAAATCCGTGTAGTAAAGACAATGCAGTACTTTTTATCTGATTCTTTAATTTCTATACGTGCGTATCAAAATTCCGACTTGAGATCAAAAAAGCCTTTCTTGGTGAATATCCCAGATTTTTAAGCGTGATATTGTGCAACATGATCAATACAGTGTTGAAAACCTCAAACAAAAACATTATTGATCTTTGATTATTCTGTGCTAGTGTAAACCACAATCAGCTGTTTATTGTAGATTTTGAGACGTCATCGCTGTATGTCTATTTGCGGGAGACGGTATGACAAATTTCCTCAAATACTTAATTTTTTCACTATTTGGTGGTTTGTTTCTACATTAAAGCAGTTATATGGAATTGCAAACACTTATACTTGATTTATAAGTTAAAACAAATGCATTTCCATATTTTTCGATTCTCTCGCAATATCGCTGTTAATCCCTTTAAAGGTCCCAGGAAATGCAAATAGAATTGATGTGGTTTGTATCAAGTCTAAAAGGAGGGATCAGAAAGCATTCAATATTTGGGTTGGTGATGACATCATTTGTGGTATCATTGATTCTTCAGAGAGTAATAGAAAATTCCAGGTGACTGGTGTGAATCTATTCATGACACTGACTGAAAATCAAAAGTTTCACTAATGATGTCACTGGTAGTGTATTCTTTTTTCTGGCCCTGTTTATTGGAATGGAATGTCCCCATAAGAATTGGAGTAGGTTTATCATCTCATTTCCTGGGACCTTTAAGAATTACGTTTCAGTGGTCCCTGTCAGGCTGTCTGCATATTTAATCACTCAAACCTTTAGTACTTGAGATGTGTTACAAATGTCTGCTAGCTCCCAGGCTATAAGGCATGATAGCCATACAACAGTTAATCGTACCTTTTGAGATTTTGGCCCGAAATTATGTTCCAGGACCATATGGTCCTGGACCATATGGTCCTGGACCATATGGTCCTGGAGCAAAAGTAATCTGGAGAAATATTTAGAGTCATATTTGAATGCACATGGTCCAGGAGCATATGGCAAATATGCTCCTGGAGCAGTATTTGACTTAGAATATTTCGCCCACTGCTCCAGGAGCATTTGCTATATGCTCCTGGGCCATTTGTGTATTATATGCTCCTGGGCCATTTGTGTATTCAAATATGGTTCAGGACCATATTCAGCATATTCAAATATGCTCCTGGAGCATATTTGACTTAGAATATTTTTCCAGGTTATTTATGCTCCAGGACCATATGGTCCTGGAACTTATGGTCCTGGGCATCATTTCGGGCCAAAATTTCATAGAACCGTTAATCGCGGGGGCACAACAAGTCTTGGGTACGAGACTACCGAGGTACAAAATAAAATAACGACCTTTAGATTTCAGGTTTATGCGGGTGCAGATGCATAAGAGACATGCCTAACTCTCCACGCATGAGCAAGATGTGGAAAGTTGAGCATTATGTCTTTTATACACCTGAAATCTCAAGATAAGGTCGTAAATGTCCCGGTATTACGTATTTGTAGGTGATTTTTTTAGTCCGAAAGGAGGTATAAGTTTACTATAATACCTTCTTGGTCTAAGGAGCTCGGACTATGGCTCCAGATGGACTATACATCCTTTGTACATCCTGGAGCCATAGTCCGGGCTCCATAAATAACAACGGAATAAAGAGTGAAACTAATTATGTTGCGCGAAGAGTCAACTGAATCGAGTGCCCTATAGACCAGTTAACAGCAATGTTTGTAACATGTTAGGGCCTGGTATCTTGAAATAGGTCGGCCTGACTGTTACGCACTGGGCAATTGTATCTGTTAGAGTTTTAATACTATGGGCCATAACGAATCGCAGGAATGGATTCGCAGGCAACAAAGAAGTGACGTAGGATGTTAACTGTTCTATTCTTTACCGTTGAAGGTGGACTATGAGTCCGGCGGACCATATCACCTGCCACACCGACCGTGATGTGTCAATTTTGACTGGGTCATCTTCACTTTTTAATTGTCATTTTTTTTCAATCCCCATTGAAGTGATTCGGGAATACACACCTCGCAAGAAAGCTGGGAAGATCGTGGTCATGGTAAGCTATAGGTTGTTGAGTGTTACCAGCGCCTAACATTATGTTTTTTATAAATGGGATCAGCACAAAAAAATATACGCCATTTCAATCCCATGCGCGTAGCCGGTGGTGTGTGGAGAGAGCGCTCGGCTTCTAAGAGATTTTGGCCCGAAATTTGCTCCAAGACCATCTGCTCCAGGAACCCTAATGCTCCTGGAGCAGTGGTCTTGGATCAGCTGTCCTGGAGCTATGGTCCTGGAGCATCAACTATCTGGAAAATATTTCTAGGTCAAATAAATGCTCCAAATATGAGCATATTTGAATACGCAAAATGTCCAGAGCATATATGCAATATGCTCCTGGAGCTGGAGAAATATTTCTAATCAAATAACTGCTCCAGGACATATTTGCCATAATGCCCCTGGACCATTTGCGTATTCAAATATGTCTCCTGGAGTCATATTTGACTTAGACATATTTTTTCCAGATTATTATGCTCCAGGACCATATGCTCCAGAGCATATGGTCCGGGAGCCGCTGTCCTGGAGCATATTTCGGGCCAAAATCTCTTTAGACGTCGAGCGCTCGCTACCCCGGGGTCTAAAAAAAACAAACACACAAAAGACGAGAAAAGAAAGAGAGGGCAATGAGGCTCAAATTGCGAAAATGGGGGGGTGGGGCCTCGACCTCCTGGACCCCTTGCCGTTATGGTTTGGATCGTCCCTAGATCCGCACCCCGGGGGATGCTGGATTCTGGACATACACGCATGAATCCCTCACAGTTAAGATATGAAGATGCATCTAGCCTCGAACAGTGGGCATAATAAAAATGAATGTAACCAAAAAGGGGAAAATTAATAAAAAGACCAAACAGAAGTCGCCACCACTGTGAAAAGTCAAAATGAATCGTACTAATTTTTTTTACGTGATTAGTCTAGGTATCTAGCCGGGAAAGACCAAAATGAAAAAAGATGCTAGGTGAGCTTGAACCAACCGTGTATTAAAAACTATTAAACAGACAGCGAAACAGTGCTTACCCAGCGTGGGGTGGGGGGTGGGCCAGGGGGGCGCAATCCCCCCCCCCCCCAAAACATAACCTTGGCCCCCCCCTCAGCCCCCAATGAAACTGACTTTTTGTACATGGCTATGGAGAAGGACCCAATTTGTCCCCTCAAAAAAAGCTTGGCACCTTCACCCCCCGCTTCTAAGAGAATTTTTGCCGAAATTATGCTCGCAGGACCAGCTGCTCCAGGACCATATCTCCTGAGCATATGGTCCTGGAGCAGCTGGTCCTGGAGCATAATGTTCCTGAGCTAAATAATCTGGAAAAATATTCTAAGTCCCAAATATGCTCCAGAGGCATTTGAATACGCAAATGGTATTTGACGTTAGAATATTTCTCCACTGCTTCAAGAGCATATTGCCATATTTCTCCTGGACCCTTGCGTATTCAGATATTCTCTTGGAGCATATTGACTTAGAATATATTTTTCCAGATTATTATGCTCCAGGACAATGCTCCAGGAGCCTATTGCGGGCCAAAATCTCTTAGAAGGCTCATCCCCCCCCCCCCCCCATGCAAGGGTCTGGTTACGCCACTGCACGAAACCACCGAGTGCATTCCAAAATAATCTAAAATGACAAATCGAGGCCAAAGCCGTGTAAAAACTGTGTGCGTATAACGAAGATATTAGGAAAAGAAGTGGGTCTTACCTTTATACTGTGACTAATTTCATTTAAATTTATACGCATGTCTATCTCTCGCAGTGTTGTATTTTAATCTGTATTGAACTATCTAAAAGAGTTCTTTTTTCCATCATGATTAGCGCGGTGGCCAACCGTCGTGTTTTGTTGTTTGTTTGTTTTGTTGGTTTTTGACGCCTGTAAGTTTAACCAGCCTCGTCAATGTAACCACGGTGAGGACCTGAGTGGCCTTATCGTGCTGATTTTTTCCCCGATAATTAAGCAAGAGTCCGGTAGTTAAAATTAATGATGGCGCTTTCACTTCCACTACTAATTTTTGTCAAGGTGCAGTCGATACTAAAAACGAGGATCCCGGCGAGGATTCGTGTTATATTGCTGTTATACGTCCCGTCAATTCCGCGTTCTGAAAACTTGGTGGAGTGATTGCGTATTCGTGGGAACACACTTTTCACTCAGCAGAAAGTGGTGCCGCTTGGATGCATTGTTACAACGATATTTGGCTTAACCGTATTGAATCACTGACATGGATAGCGGTCTGATCGCTATTGAACATCAGGAGTTGCTGTTTGTGACCTCTACAATATGGCGGGGAAACAATGCCTCACTTGTCAAACAATAGAACATCTGGTGGAATATGTGCACCACAGGGTATGCATTGTTTCCGCCATATTGTATAGGTCACAAAGCAACTTCCTGATGTTTCACGCGGCTAACCAATTCACTGTGCGGCAGCTCGCTATCCTGTTGCACGCTGTGCAGCTAACATCTTCTTTCAGTATCGACCTGATCTCTGACCTCTGACCTAGTAATAAGCAAAATATTTCCATTTAGGGCCGACTTCGGCCAATCATACGATTTGAGCTGAAAGCACATATCTTTGAGGACCCTGCTCCCCGCCCTGCTCACTGACATCTGCACATGGATAGCTGGTCTGAGTCGCCGATTGACATGATTGAAACATCAGGAAGTTGCTTTGTGACCTATACAATAGTGGTTGGGAAAAAATGCATACACCTTATCAAACAATAGCACATCTGTTTGGAATATGTGCACCAGCAGTGTATGCATGTTTTCGCCATATGGTATAGGCACAAAGCAACTTCCTGATGATTCAATCGGCTACAAATTCAACTGTGCGACAGCCCGCGATCCATGTTTCCGCTGTGCAGCTAACATCTGTCGTTTTCATTTGGCGACCTGAATCTCTGACCTCTGACCTAGTAAATTATTCAAAAAAATTTTAAATTTCATTTAAATGGCCGACTTCGGCCAATCATACGAGTTTGAGCTGAAAGCATAATCATATCTTTGAGGAGCCCTGCTCCCCGCCCTGCTCACTGACATCGGCCCATGGATAGCGGGTCGGATTCGCCGATTGACATTATTGAAACATCAGGAATTGCTTTGTGACCTATACAATATGGTGGGAACAATGCAATACACCTTATCAACAATAGAACATCTGGTTGGAATATGTGCACCAGCAGGTGTATGCATTGTTTTTTTTTTTCCGCCATATTGTATAGTCACAAAGCACTTCCTGATGTTTTCAACTCGGCGGCCATTCAACTGTTCGGCAGCCCGCTATCCATGTTTGTTAGAGGTATGCCCTGCTCTGTCGCGTGCTAGACTATGTGATTTACTGGATTTACCATCAATGGGCCATTCTTCGGTCCGTTTGTGACGAAAATAGGAAATTTTTGATGTTCAATTCAACCCAATGCTCTTTCGTCAATATAACCAATATGTTATTACTTTATGTAATATGATAACATTTAGACCCAATCCTAAACTCAAAAATACACTTTTCCTCACTTTCGCTAGATTGATTTATTTTTGTTATGAGGGGCCACGGGCAATAAAGCTCGGCACTTTGGTGACCTCAGACAAAGGGTTTTTTAGAATTCAAACTTTCAACTGTAAATCTGTGAATATTTGTGTACTCACATTCTTATATTTATTTCAGAAAAGGACATTGATATTTTGGCATTAAACAATGTTGGTAATTAAAAGTAACATGAACATTACTTGGAATTAACAAAAGGACACGCCCCGGCTAAAGGGAGAAAGGAGGCCCTCTATAATCATAATAGTATATTCACCATCAAGTTTGAGTTGGTGTTTTACAACAACTTTAACATATAACGCAATGGTTTTTATCCCCAAAATACATTGGTATCAAGAAAAAATGACAAACGTCTGAGAAAGTTCAGGGGCATGCTCTCGGGAAAAAGCAAAGCGTATGTTATATTCCTCAAGTCCAATGACCATGTATTACTTAAATGAAGAAAAAGAAAACAGGAGATGTTGCATAGCTGCCATTTGTATAGAGATTGTAAGTGATGTATATACATGCCTTTTGTCCTTTATAAGTACAAAGAGGCTACACGAGGAAGCCCTTAATAACAATACCCAAATACCATTAGCTTATGCTACTGAGATTTGGATATTAAGTGTCTTCACACAAAGCAGACTCTGGAATACAACACAATGGCCATGACGCGCGTAATTTATATCATGAGAAAGCTAGCTAGCGCTATGAGTAATAAAATCACAATTCCCATGCACAGTCATAGCTTTCATTCACCATGGTCTTGAACAAATAACATCACCTTGATTTTAGTATGATTTATGATACCCAGGATATGCAAGGTCAGCGTCGTTAAAATGTGCCCATTAAAGGTTTCTGAACTGAGCCCTTGATAGATTAGCAACCTTACCACATAGTGATGGCATTGTAGTAGTAATTGTTGTTGTGTTTATGGCAATTTCATTTAGTGTTCAGGTCCCCCCAGAAAACAAAAATGCAAAAATGAGGCTCTTTCCCCCCCAAGAACAAGAAATGCCACTCAATATATATTGACTAATAATATAAACGCACATCCTTGCAGAAGCGGCATCGTGGTTCTTGGGGGGGAAAGGTATATTTTTGAAATTTCAGTACCATTGAAGCCTGTATTATAATTTTACATAACAACCGTCTTTAGGGATTTATGTAGAGTGGGATTTTTTGAAAACTGGCAAAAGTTAAAACTTTGGACATGTCCATTTTAAAATGCGGAATGTTTCAAGTTCATCTGCTTCATGAAAACTACAGGAGGGCGTCCCTCCTCTCCTTATCCGGCATGTCCTTTATATCCACTTAAGTACGGTCACGTGTGTGTGTGGACATTGGTGGTTACGTGGGTGACATCTCCATTGACTTATAATACAAATTGATGACCATTGTTAATGTGCACCAAATGAAGTTGTAATAAAATTCTTGTGTATTTCCATAATTATTCTCAACTATTCAAACAACTTCATTAACAAGTCATCAGTAGTAACTTGCAAATAGCATGCTACTCCTAGTGATGGCAGATTTCATGTGTTGGTAATCGTGCAGTCTGCTAAATTTTTGGCAACTTCATCACCCCCAAACATTCAAAATACACATGGAAATCAAGTTTAAAAAACCAGTCTTTATAAAATTAATTGTTGTTTTCTTGTTTAAACTGATCGTAGTCATATTTTCAACTGTAATAAAAGGTACACTCTGCTACCTTCTTCAATATGAGCAGAAATTTATGTCCTTCAAATACTAAAATGGTGATTGCCGGTCACGTGTGTGACGTAATTACACATCAAAAACTTTTGAAAGAGGAAAGATCTAACCTTTTATTTTGGTATAGTAGAAGGTACATATAAAACTGCTTTTGACCATGAAATATGAACATAGCTGAGAGAGTGGTTTTCTAGTCATAAAAACTTCTTGCTATTTTGGTCCGTGTTTGACATACCAAAGTCATTAAAGGTGCTGTTCCGATTTATGTGTGTTATATTCGCTACTTGATATGAGAGCCTACACTTGCACATACACCCCATTAAGTACCGGGGAAAACAATCTTGCGGTTTTAATGGTAACGCATAATGCATTTGCAAAGCCCTATTCAATACTGTGCTGAGATTGATGGTTAACCACTAAACGGCGGTTTTTTTTGTATTATAATATCTTGGAATGAAATGGTTTGAAGGGCTTAAATTTCAGGAACGACAAATGATAAAAATACGGCCCTTCCACCTGATATCAAATTATACTACTTCCGGGTAATCTGGGGGTCACAAAGAACACGGAACACGCACCTTTTAATATTTCTCCTGTTTAATTACTTGTCTATTACCATATAATGTTTTTTTATTTTTTCAATACATAATTTTGAAAATTGACAGTCCTGCAATACGTTAGGCAGTATTTCAAACACAAAATAAAGCTATTAATATAAACTAAAGAAGCAAAATGGGTGTAATAATCTCACTTTTTTTACCCCAACCTATATAAAGACGTTCATTTATGGCAAATAAGGGTGTTTGAGTTGGACAGATTGTTTAAAAATATAATGCAGGAACTTGGAAGGATGGTTACCGTGATAATGTAAAGAAATTGCATACCATTAACTAAACTTCATTTTTTAACAAACCAAAAGGTTTACTTTTTGAATAATGTCCCCAATACAGACTGTCCCCTCCAAGAAATATACAATCAAATATTTTTTTTAAATATTTAACCTTTACCTGGTTATTCATTATTACCTTTAACATATTAGACCTTGTCCTGAGGCGAATGGTGTGTCTCTTGTTGATGTGCTCGTTTTCATTTTTTATTTGCTTTCTAATTTTTGTGCTGCCTTTTTTATTCTTCTTCTTCTTCTTGTCATTACCCTTCTCTATTAAACCATTCTGCTTCTGCCAAGGTACTGCTTTGTCAATTATTTACCTATTCTTGGTGTGGCCCCTATTAGCGTGTGTCTTAATTGTTCTGTAACTTACGATCTCCCGTTGACTTACACCACAATTGTACGGAGACCCCCCCCCAAAAAAAAACACCAACAGCCCCCCCCCCAAAAGAAAAAAAACAACCAAAAAAAGAACCCCAAAAGAACCATTTTAAAAAAAAAAAAAGAAAAAAAACCCCCAAAAAAAAAACCCCTCTCAGTCGTGATCTGCATAATAATAATGCGTGTCTTGACAGAGTCGTGTCAATCTTGGAGACGAACATCCTTTTGCACTCCACACTGGCTATTATAATTTATTGCTTTATTATCGTCATTTCTTTTCTTTCCCCCTGGAGTGCAACATTGTATGTGATCCCACAATTATTTCCTTTTTGGGGGGGGGGGGGGGGGGGTCTTTTTATTCATTTACTACTTCAACGTGGCATTATTATTTTAAATCTCTTTTAAAAAACAATAACCATCTTTGTTATGTATGTGATCGAGAGTATTATCTTGTAATGTATTTTGTGAGCGCCTCGCGTCGCTCATATTTGTATATATTAGCTTTATCTGTAGTTTAGTAACGCAATTTTTTGTACAACTATTGTACTTAAGTTTTTGTATAAATAATCCTTAGAAAATTGTATTTTCTTTAGCCCCTTTTTTGTTTTTACTACTCTGTGCTTGTCTTTTGCTTTTGTATTCTGAACTGGTCAACACAATCTTGTCTCAGCTTTGTCACAGGTATTGTTTCACTTTTATTTACTCGCCGTTTCTCATTTGCTCTCTTCAACTTTCTTCCTTTTTCAACCTACCTCATCCAACCCATCTCACCTCAGTTCCGCCCCTCTCTCAGCTCTCTCTCTCTCCTTCTCTCTCTCTTTCTCTCTCTCTCATTCTCTCTCTCTCATTCTACTATCTCTCTCTCTCCCTCATAAACCCCCCTCGCTATCATTTTCCTTTAACTCCTCCTTTTTAGTATGCCATGCCCTGCAATATACGATCTGCCTTTAACCACCATCTTCACGATGAAATCTTTGCGCATCACTAATTGAATTTTTCACCAACAACTAAATGAACATCATTGTATCAATCCATTACTCACAGACCCCATATCTTCTCAAACATGTGACCACCTAACTTTCATCACTCACACAAACAATCGCTGGTTCTGACCCCGCTAATCACACCGACGACACTTCAACACACAATAAACCATTCAAGAAACGACTCCATTTTCCATATTCCATTTCAACTGCCGTAGTATCACAAATCATATGAAGAAAATCACTAACTACCTTGATCACCCTCAACAACCACTCTTTGTCTGTCTTTAGCATTTTCAGAAACATGGCTTACTAATACGTAATGGCTAATATTATACACGTAAATATCCAGGAGCACCTCACTGGAGGAAGGGGAGTTTTTCTTTACATACAAATCACCTCTCATAAAAAATCATCGACACATCAACACCAGAACCAGAATTCGACTCCCTTTTCATCCAACTCACCATTAACCCAACAATAGACCCCAAAACAACATTACTGTCGGAGTTATTTACAGAGATTGCCAAGAACACACAATCCAGAATTTGGCTACTAAACTTTAGAATAACAACATTTTGGCCGTCGGCGCGAAGCTTCACCTTTATATAAAAAGCGATGCAGCTGCGGGGCCGCGCGAAGCTTCACCTTTGTGGATCAGATATTCATTTATTTTTGGTGCATTTTGTGCATTAAGGTCATAATGTCAAAATAATGTCAGCTTGAAATAGTGTTATTTTTAGATCGATTTTTTTTTTCAATTTGCAGTGCAAACAATCATACTTGCGCTTTATAAGTCTTCATTATTATTATTATTGTTTCAACGAGGAGACGTGACGTCTCCCGGAGTAAACTATATCGATGCAGACGTGGCAGCGGCGGCGGCTGCGCGATGCTCTACGTTCCACCAGGGCTGATAACATTTTCCCATTTCCAATCATGCACTATGTCAGATATCATTATTTTGGTGGCATTTTGTGGACCACCATTAATGGTCTCATAATTAAAATAATGTCAGCTGAAATGTTTATTTGGTACGATCTGCATTTTTTTTTCAATTGGCAAGTGCAACATCATTACTTGCGCTTTTAGTCTTCAGTATTATTATTATTGTTTTCAACGAGAGTGACGTCATCCGAGTCACCTATATCGATGCTGCAGCCGTGGAGCGGCGGCGCAATGCACTACCGTTCCCACCATTGATAGCATTCCATTTCCCATAATGCACTAAGTAATCGGCATTTCCGTCACGTAACATGTAATGGAACATTCCCATCATGCACTTTTCAAAGAAAGTGACGTCATCCCTGAGTCAACTATATCGATGCAGCTGTGGCAGCGGCGGCGGCGCGCTGCTCTACCGTTACCAGTATTATGCACTTTATTGTACCATTGACAGACTAAGTTTTCATCATGCTAATGGGATTTGCGCGATCATGCCACTTTAGCCTCCACTCCCATCATGCACTATGTAATGTGCATTTACGCTTTTCCCATCATACTTTCAAGGAAAATGACGTCATTCGGAGCACACTTATCGATGCAGCCGTGGCGGCGGCGGCGGAGAGGGCTCTGACCGTTCCCATCAGCAAGCTCATGAAGTTAGTGGTCAAATTTGTATCAGAATCAAGCTACTCTTTTTCCCTGTGCATCCTTAGGGCTTAAGGATGTGTGGTTTGGAGTTATGAGCCAAAAATATGCCCATTTTGGTCAAACAATATTAATTTACAGAGTACTCTGTGGGGATGACAAAATCAGTTTTTTAGCTCTCACTTAGAAACGGGTGGAAATATCGGCGCTAAACAGTACAGATGGAGTTTGGGATGAAGGACATCTATCAAGCTGGAAAATTAAATAGACGTAATTCGGGTCATCCTCCTTTAAGTATGAAATTTTCAAGGAAAATGACGTCATCCGGAGTCACCGATATCGATTGCAGCCGTGGCAGCGGCGGCGGCGGGGGCGGCGCGATGCTCTACCGTTCCCATCATGCACTTATGTAACCAGTGAGAAGTGATCCCAGTCCCACATCATTTTATTTACATGTGTTTAAATAATTACTAGTAACATTTATTTTCTAACAAACAAGGGTGAAGATTAGTCGTTCTTTAAAGGATTTTATGTAAACAAACATTTTAAATTCCACCACAACACCATGATCTTTAATCTTTTTAATCATTTCTAAACAGTACTCTATCATACAAAACAACTAGGTTTAAGATGAGACGTCACTGTTAGAAAACACTTGTTTTATAAAATGTTGCTGTTTAAAAGAGGGTTGTTTAACGTGGGTTGTGTTGTTTAACGGGGTTTTTTAAACAACATTGTTTAGTTTTGTTGTTTATAACATGTTTGTCTTAAACAAGGTTGTGTATAAGTTTTAAACAAAGTTTTTAAACAACTCGCAAGCTTTAACCACTGCCTGTTTCCCCTGGTCATCGCTCAACCTTGTTTAAAAGTCAAATTAAACAAACTGTTTAAAAAATGTAAACAACCGATTGCTTAAACAATTTTAAACAAGTTGTTTAATTTTAAACAAGTTGTTTAATTTTAAACAAGTTGCTAATTTTTAAACAAGGTGAGGATGACCCGGGTAAACAGTGGTTGGTTTAAAAGTTTTTAAAAACTTTTTATGCTTTTTTGCTTATTTTGACAGTGTCTTTAAAGGGGGAGGATGGCCTAATTTAAGTATTTATCCTTCTTAACGCAATGAAAGAACACAGACTCTATCATTTAACATGTCAACAAACGATGGGTGAAGATGAGTCGTTCGTTAAAGGGGAAGGTCCGCTTTAAGTATACTTCTTATCACAATTTGTTGACGAACATGAACTCTTATAATTTAACATGGTTCTCTTTTAATATTTCTTAACCACATACTCTATCATTTAACATGTCAACAACAAGGGTGAAGATTAGTCGTTCTTTAAAGGGGAAGATCAGATTTAAGGCTATATAACTTCTTAACGCAAATGATGACGGACCCAAAAACTATTATCATTAGATGTTTTAAATAAATTATATTATTCATAAGGGAGTACATTTTCGCTCGAAAACTTCCAAATCAAAACTAACCATTGGACAGTATCCTATTTTCTGACCATCAAATTATTTAACAGTTTTTAAAATAACTACTAGTAATTGATTTTCTCAACAAACAGGTGAAGATGAGTCGTTCTTTAAATGATTTTCAACGGGTAAAACAAAAATTGTAAAACTCCACACAAGTCCATGTTCTTTGATCTTTTTAACACATACTCTATTATTTAACACGTCAACAAACAGCTAGGGTGAAGATGAGTCGTTCTTTAAAGGGGTGGCACAAAAGGTTGGCACAAACAACTTGGGTGAAGATGAGTTGTTCTTTTTAAAGGGGGTGGGCCGATTTTAGTATTTATCATTAGCACAAGTAACGACGAAACAACAGGACCTATTCATTTAACATGTCAACAAATAAGGGTGGAAGATGAGGTCGTTCTTTTCTTAAAGGGGAAGGTCCGATTTAAGTATAATAATAAGAGGAGGATTTATATTGCGCTTTTTACCTGAGGGTTAAAGGCCTGGCCAATTATCATACGCTGCCATCAGGAAATCGTCAGAATCATGTCGCTTCATTAAGATTTGCTGCCAGGCAAACTAGCGCACTGCCTTATTTGCACTGAGATTGTGATATTCCCTCTCACAGCTCCCCATTTCACTCCTGGGTGGAGAGAGGGCCAAGCGAAGTGCCCAACACATTTGGTCGCAGTGGGACTCGATCCCACGACTTCAGATCACGAGACGGTAGTCGTATCCTGGACCACATGTGATTCGTATATAAACTTCTTAACGGCGATTGCTTGGATTTTGATTTTTTTGTCTAAATTTTCCTACTAAACAAAGAAGGGTGAAGCTGGAGCGTGTTTAAAGATATCATTCTTAATATAAAGCCTATGTTTAAATTTTAAGAGCAAGCCACAATAAAAGAAGACGCAACTCTTGATATTTTAATCATAAAACTCAAATAAACTAAAAAGACTCTATTCATAACATGTTTTTGCTTAAATAACACATTACCATTTCTTAACAAACAAGGGTGATGGATGAGTCGTCTTAAAACTAAATCTTAACATTTAACTGTTTTGTATTTTTTTCCAATTCTAAAAAAAGGTGAACGTTGAGTCGTTCTTTAAAGTAATCATTCTTAATGTAAATCGATGTTTTAATTAGAAGAAGACACAAGCTCTTTTGATATTTAAATGATTTTTACTCTTAACGCAATAAACGAATGCAGAATATAATCATCTAAATTGTTTTCTAAATTAAATATTTTCTCAACAAAATTGGTGAAACGATGATTCGTCTTTAAGGGGATGGCCAGATTTAAGTTTACCAATTTCTAATTCTGGATTGAATTGCCTTCACCTAAAACCCCATGCTGTAAGGTTCGCGCCCGCTGTAATTTCAAATTTCAATCCGTTTAGATTAGTACTGTGTAATGCAGACTAATCATTAAAATGTTTCTAAAAACATAGTTTCTCAACAAACAAGGGTGAAGATGATTCATTCTTTAAAGGAGGAGGGCCCCCGCCCGATTAAGATTATACAATTTCTTCTAATCGGGATTGAATTGCCTTCACCTTTTTAAAACACCATCTGTAAAGTTTCGCGCCGTTATATTCCAAATTTCAATTCAGTTTAATGAGTACTGTGTAAAATTAATATTGATCGACCAAAATGGAGAACTTTTTCGCTCATAACTCCAAACCAAACATCCTTTCAGCTTAAGATTTTTCCGGGTACATGAGAAAAACCCTATCATTAAATACAATGATTTTTTAAAAATATATAACATATTTTTCAAACAAACCCCCCCCCCAAAAAAAAAAAAAAAAAAAAAGGGGTAAATGGAGTTGTTCTTTAAAGGGAAAGTTCCGATTTAGTATATAAAACTTCTTAACGCAATTAATTGACGAACACCAAACTCTTTACATTTACTAATTCCAAATCAAACAATAAGTCAATTGATCAGTTTAATCCCTCTTAACCCAATTGACGAAAACAAACTCTAGCCATTTAACATATTTTCTCAACAAGCTGGGTGTAGATAATTCGTTCTTTAAAGGGGTGGCCCGACGATTTAAGTATATAAAATTTTAACGTAATTGATGATGAACACATACTCTTATCATTTAAACATTGGTTTCTAACAATAACCATATTTTCTAACCAAACAAATAACGTCGTAATTAACGTGTTTTCTACCTGTAAGCAAACTAACATATTTTATCACCAAAAGGGCGAGATGTGGCGTTTTAAATCATCTCTTACATTTAACATGTTTTGTAAACCAATAATGTGTTTTTACGTAAACAAACATTTAAATTTTCCCAACACCATGCCCTTTGATCTTTTAATATTTCTAAACAAATAAGTCAATTATAAGCAGTTTATCCTTAATGCAATTGACGAAAAAAACTCTAAGCGTTAACAAGTGTTTTCAAATTTTCTCAACAAACTATAGGGTTGAAGATGATTCGTTCTGTAAAGGGGGGGCTTGGCCGATTTTAAGTATTTACCCTTTTAAAAATGAACGAACACAGACTCTATAATCATAAGAATAATATTTATTTGAGTTACTAATTAAAGCATGAGGCAAAATAGTAACTCGGAAAGAAAAATGGGCTACACAGCCCAAACACATGAGTGGATTTCTTCCTGTGCAAAATCAAGATCATACATGCATACACAAATATAGCAAAATAATTGCAGATGATTTACATGTCAACAAAAACAAGGGTGGAGATGATTCGTTCTTAAAGGGGAAGGCCCAATTTACGTATATTTAAAATTTAAATCTTGAGTTGAATTGCTTTCACCATAAATTTTCTCAAATGGAAGTACATTTTCGCTCACAACTTCCAAATCAAAGAATAAGTCAATTCTAATAAGTTTATCCTTCTTAACGCAACCCCACCCTAAAACCCTATCTGTAAAAATTTTATCATTCGTAACGCAATGAACGAACAGACTCTATCATTTAAACAGGCAACAAACAAGGTGAAGATGAATCGTTCTTAAAGGAGGAAGCCGATTTAAGTATATACAATTTTAAGCTTCATTGAATTACTTTCACCCTCTAATTTTCTCAAATGGGGGTACATTTTCGCTCAAAAACTTCCAAATCAAAACAATAGTCAATTCTAACAGTTTATCCTTCTTAACGCAACTGACGAAAACAAACTCTAGTCATTTAAGGTGTTTTCTAAATCAACATTAATCACAACTAGGGTTGGAGATTGGTCGTTCTTTTAAAGGGGTGGCTCGGTTTAAAGAATTTATCATTTCTTTACGCAATGCACGAACACAAACTATCATACGTACACAAACTATTATTATTTAAGATGGGTAACTCTTTTTAAAAAGTCATGACTAATCATTTGCTTTAATAGTTATTCAAATAACAGTGTGAGTTGAACTTAACTGAACTTTTGAGGCTTGAGCGTCAGTGTTTTGGATACGAGGGGGGAAAAAGTTTGTACTCCTTATGTATAAATGAAGGCGAGATTATGGCTCGAGCACATATTTTGCCTCTTCCAACTAATCGACGCTGTCCAAAACTTTTCTCTGCGTGGCACGATGGGTTGAATAACATAATAAATATTTTCTAACAAACAAGGGTGAGATTAGTCGTTTCTTTAAAGGATTTTCACCGTATAAAACAAACATTAACACTCCACACAAGAAACATTGCTCTTTGATCTTTTAAAATTGCTAATACATACTTCCCATCATTTAACATGCAAAACAAAAACTAGGGTGACTGGAGATGAGTCGTTTCTTAAAAGGGGTGCCCGATTTAACCACTTAAGTGACCGGGGGGGGGGTTCCTATGGGACCCCCAAATTTGTTTTGCGCTGGCCGCTTATGTAACATGTTTTCAAATAACATATTTTCTGAAGCGAGTACTAGTGTGTAGCTCTATTTAACTTCAACATCAAACACCCTTTTTAACCCTAAGATTCCACAGGGTACATCCACTATTATTAACTTTTTTTTAAATAACTACCAGAGTAACATATCTTCACCTCCTTTAACGCAATTGAAAGACCGAACACAAACTTATCATTTAACATGTTTCAAATAACATTTCTCAACCAAATAATAAGTAATTTTAACGATGTTTTTACATGAAACATTGTAAGCAAACTAACATATTTTCTCAACCAACAAGGGTGAAGATGTGTCGTTACTTTAAATAAAACTCTTAACATTTACACATGTTTTCGTGGTGATATTAGTTTCTAAAACTTCGCGACGCGACGCCGCCGCGGCTGGAACCCTGAGACTTCAAAATTAGACTCAACCCGATTCACCAAACAGTTATTAAGGCTTCGCGGCGGCCGGCCGCCGCTGCCATGGCTGCACCCGAGCTTGAAATGATGCAGGAAACAACTGTGTTGTATTTATTTACTTATTAATTCTATATTTACTATTTATTTTATTTATTATTGTCTAAGACTTTATTTATAAAACGCAATTAACGTGTTTTCTAAATAAGTATATTCTGTAAGAAAACTAAACATATTTTCTTGAACCAATAAGGTGTGAAAGTTCGGTCATTCTTTAAATACAAACTTTAAAAAAAAAACATTTCATTTAAACATGTTTTCATTGGTTATTAGTTAGTTCTAAAATTTCGCGACACCGCCGCTGCCAGCGCCCTGCAACCCTGAAGCTTAAAATTACACCCAACCCCGATCTTCCCAACCAGAAAGGATTCGCAGGCGCCGCCGCTGCACTGGCAGCACCCGAGTTGAAATTTCGATGCATTTTTTTTTTTTTTTTTTAAGTTATATATTTATATAAATTTATTATTTATAACTTATTATTACATTTATGTATTATATATTTATTTATACATTATTATTTATTATTTTTCTAAAAACTAAAATTCGCGACGCCGCCGCTGCCAGCAGCTGCAACCCATAGCTTCAAATTTAGACCCAAACCCGTTTTCACCAACATTAATGTGACAGGAGGATATTTTTTTTAGGATACTTAATTTCTTCTCAAATTTCATGGAATCGGTTGTAGACCCCTACATGGAACGTTTCGAAGGTTTATGAACAAACAAGTACAAAGAAACCGCAAACCTGGTTTTGAAACTTGCCGGCTATCGTAATCGTCCCCATTAAAAACCAGCTTTGACTTTTCTGTGTTGCACGACAGAAAGTACTAAATCAATAAGCTTACCAAAAATCACTCTTATTCATTTCAGGTTTAATCTAATAAATTGTTAAGCATTCCAAGTAGCAAAAAAAACTGGGGTTCGACAAATTGGGGGCGCTTCTTTCGTAAATATCTCATCATTCTCTTTAAGTCCCGCGGCGCCGCCGCTGCCAGTGACTGCAACCCAGAGCTTCGCGGCGCCGCCATAGCCACGTTTCTAAAAAGGTGAAGCTTCGCGACCGCCGCGCTGCCAGCGGCTGTATCCTGAGCTTCGCGGCGCCGCCGCAGCACCGTTTTCAAAAGGGTGAAGCTTCGCGACGCCGCCGCTAGCCAGAGTGGCCTGCCCCAGGCTTCGCGGCGCCGCCGCAGCACGTTTTTCAAAAGGTGAAGCTTCGCGACGCCGCCGATTGACAGTGGCTGGAAACTCACAGCTTCGCGGCGACGCGCAGCCACCTTTTAAAAAGGTGCAAGCTTCGCGACGCCGACGCTGCCAGGCGGCCTGAACCTGAGCTTCAAACTTACATCCAACGCCCATTTTAACAGCTAGTAAGTCTTTAGAACCGCCGCCGCTGACATGTGGCTGAAGCCCAGCTTCGCGGAGCCGCCGCAGCAACGTTTTTAAAAAAGTGGTGAAGCTTCACGGACGCCGCCGCTGCCAAGTGGCTGCAACCCAAAGATTTCGCCGGCGCCGCCGCTGCCACCTTTTTAAAAAAGGTGAAGCTTCGCGACGCCGCCGCTGCCAGCGGGCTTGCAACCCTAGCTTGCAAAATTACACCCACCCCCCGATTTCACCAACAGCCTAAGTCGTTACGCGCCGCCGCTGCCAGTGGCTGCAACCAGAGCTTCGCGGCGCCGCGCAGCCAAATTTTTTAAAAGGAGTGTGATGAAGCTGCGCGACGCCGCCGCTGCCGGTGGCTGCAGCCCAAGGAGCTTAAAATTTCCAAAGCGCATACTTATAATATTCAAGGATGTTCAACATGACCGCAGCCGACAGAAACAATGCCTCCAGGAAACTCGCTTTTTTATGACAATTGTAAGCGGGGTAAAAATAACACATTCTACGAGAATAATGCCATATTTCTGCTTTGAGACAACACATCAAAAGTTACGCCTTATACAATTGACAAAAAATAAAGTACAATATAAAAGAGTTAAGCTATTTCTGTATTTTTTTCAAAACTGTCGTTGTGCGGCCATGGTGGGGGTTTTCCCAGATCACAGACACATTTCCTCGGATCACGGCGCCGCCGCAGCTCCGATTTTTAAAAAAGGGCAGTCGGGGCGCCGCAAAAATGGTAGTGTTCTAAAGTAATCCCAAAATTTAACAATAGCCTTCGAGCAGCTCCTCACTTAACTAAATAAAACCAACCGAGATGTCTATATTGTCGGGGACTTATTGGTCAAATCTTATCAATTATTCCACTCATCCAAACAGACTGACTTTATTATCACATCACTTGCAAACTCTGATATCCCTAAAATTAACAGACCTCAAGAATACCATAACACAGGCCAACGCTCATTGAGAAATGACTCACAACTCCACTGACACAGACTACACACAGGGATATTTGTCACTGACACTACAGCTCACTTCCCAATATTCCTCTTACATCACTTAGCAGAAGCTGCCACAAAAACAAACAATCACTAAACGGATACAGAGATCACAAGCATTCGCAAATTTAAAACCGTAGACTCAAACTGAATAATGGACATTGACTAACAGAAAATGACCCTAACATAGGGTACAATAACTTCATTCCACTTATACGAAAACATTACAAAACGAATCATTCCCCTTACAAAAGAGACCCTCTAAATCGTAACCAAAGCAGCCGTGGATGACAACAGCAATTCCAAGTCAATCAAAACAAGCACGGCCTCTACAAAAATACCTGAGAAGCAAACACACCACTAACCAACCAACAATACAAACAATTACAAAACAAATAACCATATTATAGTATGCCAAGAAAAGAAAAAAACACAACACAGAAACAAATTCAGAAACTCAAAAATGATCCCACCAAAACTGGACAGTCCCTCAACAACATCTAGGTAGGAAGGTATCACTAATAAGCTAGCAGATAACTGACCCGCTTGACATAGCTAACGCATGCAACGATCAACTCCACTAACCTGGGCAAAACCTAGCTAAACAAAATTCCACTTCAAATAAACCCATTTAACAAAAACTACCAAAAACACATTCACCTCAATTTTCTGAATCCAGTTACTGTTGAGAAATACACAAACTTCGCCACCTGTTAAACCCTGGTAAAAGTGCAGGTATCGACAAGATAGATCCTGGGATTGCTAAACAAATCATATGATAAACTCATTTCGCTCTGATGCCATATTACCTAATCAATCTCACCGGAACTTTCCCAGATCACCTCAAATCAGTCAAAAGTCATTCCTAATTTACCCAAAAACAAAGATGAACATAACATTGCAAATTTACCAGGCCCATTGTCTGTTCTTCCATCTTTTCAAAAACTACTTGAAAAAGTCATAAGTGACTCACATCTTATATTATTCAGGAGACATTGTTATGTTGTCATTACAACACTGTTGGTAATTAAAAGTAAAAGCAAACTTAATTGGTAATAACACATTTACTATCACTAAGTAGGTCACGTCGTGTGACATCTTCATTGAAATTATAACACAAAATGATGCACCATTGTTAATGTGCACCAAAATGAAGATTAATTAATCTGGTTTTCCATAATCTCAACTATTTCAAACACTTTCATTACAATGGCATCCGTAATAACTTGCAAAGAGCAATGTGCTCTAGTTTGAAGATTCCTGTGTGAAATAGTGTAAGTTGCTTAAATTTGGCAACTTCACCCCAAACTTTCAAAAGACCACCCATGGAAATAAGTTTACACCAGTCTTATTAAAATTCATTCTGTGTTTTTGTTGTCTGTTTAAACTGATCAATTCATATTTTACTGATAATAAAAGTTAAACTGCGACCTTTCTTGCAATATGACCAGAATTTAGGTATTCAAGTACTAAAATGATAACTTTTGAAAGATGGAAGTAGACTAAACCATTATTTGTATAAAACCGGGAAGTTAATATAAACTGGCTTTGACATGAATTATGAATTACTGAGACAGTGGTTTTATAGTAATAAAAAGTCTTGTATTTTTGAGTAACGGTGTGTGACATACCAAAGTCAATTAAAATTCTCTGTTAATTACTTGTATCTTTCTATAAATTTGTATTTTCACATAATTTGAAAGTTGAGGTCCATGCAATACGTTAGGCAGTATTTCAAACCAAAAATGAAAAGCTTTTAAATATAAAACAAAGAGCAAAAATGGGTTTTGTTAATTTGTAATAATCTCACTTTTTTAGCCCAAAATTTAAAGACGTTCAATTTCTGCCAATGAGGGGGTTGAGTTGAAAATATTGTTTTAAAATATCATGCAGGAAACTCTCGAAGGATGATTAACGTGATGAAGAAATTTGCAATACCAAAAAACTCATTTTTTTACAAAAGGTTACTTTTTTTACTTTTTTTATGGGAGGGAAATGTACTTTGGACATCTTTGAGGAGGAAAAAACACCCTCAAATTGAATTTAAAGGGGCATTATGCAATTTCAAAAGTTATGGAGTCATTGATGAGTTGTGGTTTAGGGTTGTTTTTTGCAGGTTTTGGTGAGTTAGGGATTGAGTTCATTGATGAGTATGTTCTTAGAGTTATTTTAGGGAGTTAGGAATGGAGTACATCAACGAGTTCTGTTCAGAGTTTTTAGAGATTTTGAGTGATTTTGGAGTTATCGAGGAGTTATGTTTTAGTTTTTTGAAGTGTTTGGTGAGTATAAATGGAGCCCGTCAAGAGTTTAAGCATTATGTTAGTGAGTATGAATGGAGTTTATTGTGAGTTATGTTCTTAGAGTTATTTTGGTGAGTTAGGAAATGGAGTTATTTTGGTGAGTAGTTAGGAAACGGAGTTCATCGATGAGTTAGGTTTAGAGTTTTTTGGATTTTGTTTTGGTGAGTTATAATGGAGCCCATCAATGAGGTTTTAGTGAGTATTTGTTAGTGAGGTTGAATGGAGTGTTCATTGATGAGTTATGTTGTTAAAGTCATTGGGTGAGTTATGGATGGAGTTCATCAAACTGTTCAGAATGTTTAGGGTTTTTGGTGAGTTGTGCATTCATTGAGGAGTTATGTTTTTAGAGGGTTTTTTTGGTTTTGGGAGTTTATGGATGGAGTTCACAATGACGAGTTGTTTTAGAGTTCCTCGTTGGGAAGATATGGGAATGTAGAGTTCATTGATGAGTTATGGTTTTTTAGAGTTTTTGGTGTTCGCGAAAAGCCGGGTGACCGCATGTATCTATTAAAAGGCAATTCCTCCATTATTTACATTTTTAAAGGGCAATTCCATAAATCAATTTACCAATTATTCTCCCCATTTACAATTCTCATGTTACAATTAAAGGGCTATCCTCATTTGCCAAAGGGCGATTCCATTCATTACCTTGGAAGTGGCCATGCAATTTTATTGTCCCCGCACCCGGCCCAGGGTTTCGTCGTAATCCGTCCACCTGAAGCGCTATCCAATGTCCGTGCGCGTCGATTCCATCCATCTCTTCCGACCTGCGTTTGCTGCCATCCTGCCTCCTGCGCTTCTCCTGATAGTGGACGTTCCCGCCCTTCTTGTAACCCCTTATCTCTCGTCCACTTTGTTCTTTCTCTAGGCCGGCGGCAAATCGTTTTCTCGTACTCCCGGTTCTTTCGTCTACCTCCGTCCTAAGGTGTTCCGTCTCCCGAGTCTCCGGGCGCTGCTATTTATCACTCGCCCATCCCTCCGCTCCCGACACTCCAGACGGATCCCCCCCTCCTCCGGCGTCTCACCGTGCGCAGCCTGCTTTTACTTTCCTCGTACTGGAAGGCCAGTCGTATCTGAAGCAGTGTTTCCTGTCTTTCTTAGCCTCTTCGGACTTTTTATCTTGCTGGCTTTATTGTGCTCTTCCTTTGCCGCCTCATTTTTCCCTTCCCCCTTACCCCACCGGACTTCGTTTGGAATTGTCTTTATTGCGCTTTCGGTTTCTTGTCCCTGATCGGTCCTCCCCAGAGTCTCTGTATACGTGCGCCCACAATTTGATAGTTACGTTTCCGTTCCTATATACCGATTCCCGTTTCCACTCGGAGCGTTCGGCCCCGCGAATGAATTAGGTGCAACTGGGGGGAAGTGCAGTTAATGCAGGGAACGATTCGGAACGGGGGACGATTAAATGAGCAGCGTCCGTCCGTTCGTCCGTCAGTCCGTCTGTCGATACAAATGTTAACCAATGTTGTATACGATTATCTGGAGTTCGTTTAAGGGGCAACAATGATGTAACTTGGTGGAAAGAAAGCGGGTTGATGAGTTCTCGACCTGGTTAGATTTGGGGCGTAAAACTATACTAATTAAGTATCTCATTTGCATACTTGAAAATTTTTTCCGGCAAAAGGCCTGGTACAAGGTTTTTCTGGAGTTCCGTAAGGCATATGATGATGTTACCTTGGTGGAAGGAAGCGGGTGAAGAGTTCTCGACCTGATTCAGATTTTGGCATATTGTGGGCAAATTGAGTATGCAAATGGCTAATTTACTATGCCAAAAACAAGCGTAATTGTTCTATTTTTGACAAAACTGTACATTGGATACTCAAAGTTCCTGCGCTGCCTTGAAAGCCTATCATTTTGCGCATCTTTTTTGCCAATTGAAAGTATGTTGATATGCGGCAGAGGCTTAGGTATGTAAATGAGCTAAAAATGCGTAATTGCTGTATTGGTATCTCTGAAACGGTTTAGGTCGGATAGGCAAAATTCCTTACAAGAGACTACTTGCCATAGGGGAGGAGGTTGGGTGTTGGGAGGGGGGGTGGGGTTGTTGGGTGAAGGGGTGGGGGTGTTGGGGGAGGGGGAGGGGGTTGGGTTTTATAGGTAGTGCGAGGGGTGTTGGGGGGGGAGTTAGGTATTGCGGGGTGTTGGAAGGGGGGTTATGGCGGGTTTGGCAAGGGGGTGTTGTGTTTGCAGTGTGGTGCGGAGGGGCGGTGGGGTTGTTGCATGACATGTGAGGGAGGGTGTTGTGGGGTGTGGGGAGGGGGGGTGAAAGGGGTGAAAGGGTTGGGGAGGGGGGGGTGGGAGGGGGGTGAGGGTTTGTTGGGGGAGGGGTGAGGGTGTTTGGGAGGGGGGAGGAGGCGAGTTATGGGGGTGGGGGGTGGGGTGTGCGGGGGTTGGGGTGTTGTGGGGTGTTAAGGAGGGGATGGGATGGGTGTGGCAGAGTGTTGGGGAGGAGGGTGGGGATTGGGAGTAGTTGTGGGGGTGTTGGGGAGGGGGGTGGGTGTGTGCGGGGGGTGGGGTGGGTTGGGCAGGGTGTGGGGAGGGGTAAGGATTTGCAGGGTGTGGGGGATGGGTGTTGGGAGGGGGTGGTGTGTGGTAGTTGCATTTATCGGCATTGTTAGTGATGGCGACATTCGGCGGGGACATGTATTTTTACGCATCGCGTAAAAATAAGAGTTCGCCTTGTTTAAAATTAAAGTGCCAATCCTTCATTTACCATGAAAGGGAATCCTCAATTTACTAATTATAAAAGGCTATATTCCTCCATTACCAATTAACGGCCATTCTCATTACAGTTAAAGGGCCATTCCCAATTAAAGGGGATTATATGATTTCTGAAAATGGTTAAGATTATAATTGGATTAAAGAGACATTATGTAATTTTCAAAAAACATTATACAGGAATGATTTTTTGGACAATTTGGAAGAAGAGCACCCCAGGTGTTCATGTTGACCTCAAATACTACACTACATTTTCTTATTGTGCAAAGCATTTTATGTTCCATCTTGAATCTTATTTGTTCAAAAAAATGTCTATGCCAACCAAGAACTGTCTTAGTGTCTCAAGCATTGCGTCTCCAAGAATCATTCCGTTAACCATACAGTGGGTTCTTATGCATCATGCTGCTCTCGTTTTAAAAACCTTGCAGCTTGCTAAACAAAGAAATAAAACAAAATTATTGTTTTAGTAATTGATATTTGGCACAGCTCATTTGTTTGTGTTTATTTAAAGGGTATTTCTACCCTTGGCCTCCTAGAGTCGTCGTAAAAAACTATTAAAACATGTATTTAGATGAAAAAAGAGAAATCAAAGGACGAATTACGAAATGTCTTCGACTTGAAATGGGGCCCGTTAGCTAGTAGATTTCCAGTTGATGTAGAGTTAGGGGCGGAGTTTGGACTTCGTCCATTTACTCAAAATATGGGACAGAAATATCCAGAAATCTTCGATTTCTTTCCTCGCAATACAAAAGAGATCGGATGGAAAAGAACACTGGCCAATCCAAGTAAAGTTTAGTACGTTGTTCGTCCAGTTAATACTGATTCTGCAGTGTCTTAAACCATGTTAAAGTACCATAGGCTATGGAGTTGCCATAATGGTCGAGTCGTCAATTTCAATTTACGGAACTGGCATGTTTTATTTCATTTTTCTTCTTCTTATCTTTCAGAGTATGTACAGTGATGATGAGGTATTTTAGTAGCAAGTTCCAAACGTTCCATAAATTTTTCATGCAGATCACTTTCTTTCATATTTCTTCTTAAAAAAAACCGCCTTCATCTTACGCTGTGAGCCTTTGGGAGCCATGATGGAGGATAAACTAATAGGTCTCTTCGCTTTCGATACAGTGCTCTGATATTACCAAACATAAGCGGGTCATTTGATTTGCTTTGTAATTGAAATTAATTGAGGCAATTACATTAAAAAAATTTGTGTAGACCAATCTTTTGTATTTTTTATACTATGTAGATGCATAGTGTTTCCAGCCTACCCCAGGGAATGGGTTTTTAAAACATTGCCTACCAACAAACATGTAATAAATTTGAGAAGGCCTCAGTCACCTGTGTGTTACAATACAGAACTTTTATTTCCACTATTCATAAAATCGCTTCACCTGCTTTCACTGAAACGATTCCTGGATTTAGTTTGCGCTTTCTTTGAAAAACATTCCATCAGTATTCTAGGGTTTATGCTTTGACTAGATTTGAGGACTGTGAATGTCCAACGCTTACAAGGTCGGCTATCATGGTAAGGCGCACATCATGCCACAAATTACACGGACTGAAGTTTTTAGATACTAATCCCTTCAATTCATACCTCCACCTACAAAAAATAGAGGGCATTTCACTATCAACTGGATCTAGTATAGGTGGCTATATAAATCCTTAGTGTGAAACTGTTCTTAGCGCCCCAATGAGGTCCCAATATGTCCATTTCAATTGATTATGGAATTATGTCCCTTTAAAGGGACCACTATTCTGTGCTCTACCCAAAAGATTTAAAATAATTGAAATTTGAGGAAAACAGCTTTAAAGTAACGGATAAGTCAGTAGATTTCTTATAAGTTATTTTCCGACTGAGAAATTGAAAGAAAAGGCAGAAGAAAACAGTAGTTTTCAAATACCTGAATCTGCAATTCAATTAGTGTAGTAATAATTGTCAGTATGGACAGTAATGATTAAAAATATCCGATTTTGTCCTTATTAGGTTGCTTTTGGTTTACCAACTTGTAGGGGATGTTAGGACACATATTGTACAAACATGTAAAGATCTGATTTTTCATGATTTTTTTCGTCTTTCTGTTGGTAATTAAAATCCAAATTCAAAAAAGAGTAAAATTAAAACAAAGAATTTTAAACTAAAATCATAGTTTTGATAACTTGGTGAAGAAGTAGGATGAAGTAGATAAAAACATTCTGATAAAGATTGGAAAACGCTTGTCAGACATGTCCTCGACATTTTAAAATCGTGTTACAAATGTACACCGTTAGATATTGATGTTTGAGCAGATCCTTATCAACTAAGTGATGATGCAGATTCTGATAAGGGCGTGCTCGGCGTACGCAATTAAAATATTAGCAATTAAAATCCATTACCATTATTTTATTTAAATGTCAATTGCAGGTTTGTAATTCTCTTAAAAAACTGTTCAAAAAACCTGTTTGAAATTTTATTACCGTTGGTTTTCTTTATAATTAATTGATGATAATGTTCCATTCAATACATGGGGGTATATAGTTGATTTCAATAAATATTCAATCAGAAAATGGACAATTAATTACAAAGAGCTACAAACGCTCTGACCAATCGACTTGGAATCTTGCATATTTACTCAAAGAGGGTAAGAATTATGTGTTGAAAATACTGAATATCAGATTGTATGTCCGTACAATACCCGACCCTACCCGGGTCACAACTTGGTTACCCGTACCCTACCCATAGTCTCGGACCCATACCCGTACCCATAACTTTATCACATGCTGGACCCGGACCCGTACCCGTACCCATGGTCTCAGACCCGTACTCGTACCCGTACCCATGGTCTCAGACCCGTACTCGTACCCGTACCCATGGTCTCAGGCCCGTATCCGTCCAATACCCATGGTCTCAGGCCCGTATCCGTCCAATACCCATGGTCTTGGACCCATACCCACGGTTTCGGACCCGTACCGATACCCATGGTCTCAGGCCCGTATCCGTCCAATACCCATGGTCTTGTAACCATACCAGTTTCCATGTTGTTTTGTGGGGTGCCATACTCCCTTACCTGTACCCGATGATGTAAAATTTAAAAAACAAAACTAACTGGCCCGGTATTCTTTGTTTTAATGGATATTAATGGAGTTAATTTGTTTTACTTTGATGAATGTTTAAAGGTGCAACAAGGATTTTATACATCGGTGTCCCTAAAAATATTTTTGCACTGAATGTTAGCTCCCCATCTGGAAGGACTAAGCCTAGAATTCGTTCATTTGTTGTACAAAATGAAATTTCAAATGTTGTGCTTGAAGCAACTAGAAATGTTTTATATTAAAATAATATAGTAAACTCTAATGTACCTTTTGTTTTCCTTTAACCTTTGATACTAACATTTCTGTAGCCAAATACACAAAAACCAACTCAAATATGTAGCTCTTGCTGCACCTTTTAATTAATACATCCCAAACTATTTTCAGTCTTTACAGTTTTGTCCAATAATTTACAGATACCCATGATATTATAGTATGCCAATGCAGTACTAATGCACCACGTATCTAGCGTTTTTCATTTACTCTCCCCAATATTGAAATGAACTTTACCCATATGGTAACCAACTTACATGTACTGCAAACAACTATTGGAATCGTAAACCACATAATCTTTTAAAAGTACTGATTTCTTCCTTTTCAGCCACTTTTCAGTTTGGCTAAAAACTATACTTATAAGGATTCCACATACTTACCCTTCATTCTCTATAGTTATTCCTGCAAAATTTATTATTGACTCTTTCAGTGTGGATTCACGTGATGTGTCTTTAAAGTGTTTTGGAACTCTTGCACGTATATATACCAGTATAATACTCAAAGATCATACCGTATTACTTCTTACCTTGGAGAGTAGAGTCTACTTAACCATTGCAATACTCTTGAAGGATTGCAAGCCTCCTGTTTTGAATCCCTATTCAAAATCATAAAATACCATCCTATCATGACCTGCAACCCGCGTCCTTACGTCAGGCAACCCGACATACTATATACTCGCCCTCATAAACTTCTGGACTGTCAACGAGAACGGTATCGTAATTACTATGAAACATGGATATTGTTGTTGATTTAGATATTGTACTATATTATTCGCTTGAGCCTTTGCGTGCATTCTAATGTCGCTAGAACTGTTTTCGGCCTTTATTGTTACAAATTTTAGGTCGTTTTTCGCGAATGTTCCCTGGTATTATCCCTTCTCGAAACGGTGTTTATTAATGGCGGTATAATTATTGCCCGGGACCATTTACCAGTGTTTTCCTTTCGGAATGTTCCCCGCGTGGTGGCCCACTCGTGCCCACGTTTCACTATGTCGGTGTACTACGTCCGCCCGTTTATCTTTATCATTTCAGGTGGACATTATTGTGTTTTTAATAAATTATTTGAATCGGGTGGGGTGTGGCATATATTTGTCCCTGTTTAATATGCGTGACTATGTCCTTTTCGATGTTTTTTACTTTCTTCTGCAGTTTGCATTTGGAAATTATACTAAGTTACGTCTGATCGTAAGTTTTCTCGTGCATAATATCTTCGCCACCGCCGTGTTTTATTATATTATATAAGGAATATTGTTCTTGGTGGGTATATTTTTTGTGGTAAATATTTCCCCCTATCTAGCTTTTTTCTCTTAGCTATTTTGGCATAGTGCGCGGGAAACGCTCCCGACTTTATCATCATGGTTTGTAGCAAGTGTCAAGCCGCGCTTGACCCTTCAGACCCCCATAACCTTTTATCTACCTTTTGTGTTCGCGGTGTCGCCGTGCTCTCTTGCTAGTCTGTCGCCTCAGCATTGGGACCAAATGAAGCAAAAGGGCTCAGGCAGCCCCTTGGTCTTCGCAACGTGGGACTAAACCTAAGGGAGGTAAGAGTTGGTGCACCCAGTGAGTGGTGCGATGCCTCCGCGTCGCACTTCACAGGGTGATATTTCTGCTAAAGTTGGGCACCCCGTTCCGCCGGTAGCGAGGGGCGTTGCTATACGAAAACGGCCAAGGCTGTGGTTCAATTTACCCACCTAAATCATTGTTCAACACAGGTTTAGGAATTTTTACAAGTATTGGTACGCTGGTTTTTCCTTCCGCCACACCATCTTGATCCTGTCCAGTTGGTAATCAGGGACTTTTACCGAAGGGTGTAACTGGGCTCTGATACCATTTTGTCCCCTTTTGGTGGCCGCCACGCGTCAGGTTTGATCCGGGGTAATAGCCGATTTCCACTGGAATACGGTGCCGGAGGACTCTCTCGTGTCATGCACGTTTGCCGCTGTTTCTTCTTCAGCGTCGCGACCGCGTTGCCCTTCTATTTTTTGTTCACCGGCTGTCGGTGAGCTCGTAGAATTGGTTTGGGACCGATGTGGAGAATTGGAGTGCCTCCCCCGGTTATTGTCACAAGCAATTACTTCCAGGCCGTCTCGGCAGGGCGCTGATTGCATTGTCTTTCAGGGGTCGCAATTGGACCGAATCAATCCACCGTTAGTGTACTCAACACAACACGTTCCCAAGCTGAATGTGCGATCATTGATCGTTCTGGGTGTCATGGGCGATAATACAGGAATATAACCCCTTTTTTTCCGTCGCCGTGGATCGATCGTTAGGTTGTCGCGCCCCTGCTGGGGAAAGCATTAGCGTCGTTGATCTCCATCCTCCCTGGGCAATGCCGCGGGTGCTTTGATTAGACCATCCACTGTGCTAATACCGATAAACGTGGCCGATGGTACGGCCGCGCTTCAGCGACTACTTAGCGTTGCTCAACAGTCGGAAATAGTACAATGACTCCTCCTTGCAGGATTTTCTGAAACAGGACATTCAGAATTCAGCCTGAGGGAGTGGTCATAGATTGTTGGTCAGGGTGTTACCATCCCCAATTGCCCAGGGACGCTGTCAATGTATGGACATGTACAGGGCCCTTTGCAATTTCAGGCAGGCCAATATCCATCCCATGTGAAGCAAAATTGGCCAGTATGTGGACCCATTCCTATACTCCATGGTTTTGAAAAATCCCCAGGCTACCTTACATACCCTTACACCGGGGCACTTGGGGTGGGGTCAAAACCCCCTCTGCCCCTGTTCAACCCACTGTGGGGTTTGATGGGGTTAGTACAGGCATACTCGGAACCAAGTGCTCGTTGTTTGTAGTAAACTTTCCCGACGGGATATCCGTCGGCTGCAGGCGCCCCCCTTGCTTGGTTTGGGATTCCCTAGTCAGTCCACCATGCGGGAATCTTTGGATTCTTCCGGGTCATCTGAGTTCGGGCGTGGACGAGGGTCTCCACTCAATAGATGACAGGATCCAGAGGAGGAGATGTCTCCCGAGCCTCTGCCCCTCAGGCCATTAGTTTCAGCAGCAGTGATCGTCCTGCTTGTACCGAGTGCCTTCCACCGGCAAGTTGAACCATACCTTAGGAATTCGCTCCAAAAGCGCCTGAAAATTCCGTGGTGGAGCCTCAGGCAGCTCCCGGTTCTCAACTACTACCATTTGGGGGACTTGGCGATGACCTTTATAAACAGGGCCATCGTTTCAGGTTCCCACGGACGTTCATACTGCAGCTGAACGTGGATGGCACCTCGTTGTCTCGTAAACCACCGGGGGCGGTATTCGCAATCTTTCAGGGTACCTGAGGACGATTTGGGAACGTCTTTTTTAAGGTTCTACGTCGAGGAATTATCACGAAAACGGTTGCCGTCTGGCTCTTTCGTCTAGCACCTCGGGCCTATTCTCCTTACTGGGAGGAGAGCTGACGACTTAATGCGCCTTGCGGGCCCTCTCCGCTGTGTAAGGTTCAAGGTGACACTGTTTGAAGCCACTTTTACCTTGTTTTGCCGCAGGGCCGCGGTCAGGGGTCCATACGAAAACAGTGTCTCTTCTCTTGCATTTTGACGCATATGGCCTCTACCAGGTCAAGTGCGATGCGGTGGGCTTCTCCAGTACGGTTTGCCTGAGAATGGAGAATATATGTTCTTCACTCTCGCACGCTTTCGGTAACGGACTTGACAGCAGGCCTACGAGAAGTGCCGCTCAATGAACACACATTGTTTGGGGAGCGTTTTTTTTTGGCAAGCCTGTACCAACTTGAAGAGGTCAGAAATGAAACTGACCTCAAGCAGTCTATGGCACCGCGGGGGTCTAAAGGCCCCAAACGCAAGCACTTCAAGAAGGCCATCACGGCTCCTCAACAGAGTCAGTCTGTTTCCTCACAGAATAGGGGGGGGGTGCTCGTGCTGGAGGGTCCTACAAAGACATCGTTTGAGAAATAACTCGGACCAGAGAAGGCTCATAAACTCAGGCCCCTCTTCACCCCCCACCCCCCAGCCACGCCTAAGGGCGGCAGGGTCAAGAGGCCGGGTTTGAGGGCGTTGAGGCCAACGGTTGGGTTTTCATCACCACCCACCGCCCACCGCCCACCAGGGTGCATACCGCCCGTGGGTGGTCGTATCCAAGCATTTACAACACATGGGTGGACCCAAATCATAGATATTGGGGTATTCAATACGGTCCGTCATCACGGGCTATTTACCTGGTTTTTACTATAATTCTAACCTTCCTTTCCCACCCTCTCTTTTGCTTCCCGCGAAGCCATTAATAAGTTCCCCCAACGTGCCGGCTGCGGGAAATTCTCGTTTTCTCTTGTCCCCGACCCCCCAAGTCGAGTTACCGAGTTTACCAGAGAACTAGAGCAACAGGAGAGTTCTGTTGGAGGAAGTAGACGCCTTGCTGACAAGAAAGCCGTGGTTCCAGTCGATCCACAACCAATCAAGGGGTTTTGGGGCAGTTTTTTTCTAACCCCCGAAAAAAACTGGGACTGGGGGGGGGGGGTTGGCGGCCCCATCCTGAACCTGAACCGCTGAAACAAGTTTAGAAAGCCAGTCAGTTTCAGGATGGAAACTTTGACGAGGTTCTAAATACGCCCATAAAGACAAATGGGCCACGTCGATAGACCTCAAAGACGCGTATTGCATATTCCGAGTACGGACGAATCATCAAACGGTACCTATGTTCCAAGTTAAGAACAGAGCGTACAAATTTCGTTGTCTCCCCCCCGTCGGGCTTTCCGCACAGCCCCACGGCGTTTTTTCACGAGGGTGGTGAAGGCTGTGGGAAGCGCTCCTTCGCAAGGGGGGGGGGGTTCGTATCTTCCAATATTTGGACGATTGGCTCCTTATAGGAATCGCGGGAGATGGCGCAAGCTCATACCCGCTTAGTGTTGAATACAGTGACAGAGTTAGGATTTATAGTCACCTAACAATCCACTTGGGTCCCGTCTCAGAATCCGCAGTTCTTGGGAGCCAGCCCCTCGATTGAGAAGGGGCTGGCTGTTCATCAAAGAGCGTGTGGGACATTTGCTTGCTTGTGTCAGAATCTTGATGTTGTCCCAGACGGCACCAGCGTCGGCTTGGCTACTCGTACGAGGTCTTAAATGGGCGAGCCCTTGTCGACCTTCCCTATTGTCGTCTACACATCTTCTTCTTATCGTGTCCCAAACACTGTGGTTCTCAAATATCATCTAGCAAGAGATGGGTACAATGTCTGGCTGCTTTCACTGAATTCCGCAAGGCCTCGCTTGTTTGTGTATTGTTGCCCCAGCAGTGGGCAGACAATGAGATGTTCCATTGTCTGTGGTTCTGTTGCACAACCACAGGTATATCCTGGTCTGCTTCCAGATACCCCACTTCTGCCAGAAAACCTTAGATCGGCCATGTAATTCTGGTTCCCCAATTCTGTTGAGGCATCGCCATTCAGCCCATGAGGGTCCGCTCCCAGGTGGGAGGATGCTCACCCAGGTTCAATACCGATCGATGTTACTTGGTTAATGAAGTCTTTCTTCCACAAGGCGACTCTCTTTACCTCCTTAGAGACTGTTTCAAGAGGTGTACTTTGCTAAGAACCTCTCTCTAGATTTAAGGCCGGTTGACATCATATCTGTCAACATAGGTGTTCACATTGGATACTTGGCAAGCTACGCTCTTGCATGCTCGCTACGCACGACTACGACGGATTGTCCGGTGGAGCATCCTGCTAGGAGTCCAAGTTTTCCGTTTGTGTTTGGACGGAGGCATCCTGTTATACCGGCAGGAGGCATTTAACGCTGGATCAACCAATGAGATTACACACAGAGGGCGGGTTCAACTAAAATTCACTTGTTGTTTCACTACCGCCCCAGTCGTCATCCTTTAACAAAGACGGTGTCGATTTCAGACGTGCTCCGCCCAGAGCTTCTATGGTGACAGTGCGGTCCAATTATGAGGGCGGGAGTCCTGTTCCCTTCCCCGCCCGTCCAAGTGACAATGACAACAGACGCATCGTTGACAGGGTGGGGAGGACATATAAGCGGAGGCAAGGCGCACGGTGTGTGTGTACGCCAGAAGAGGCGTTGACTCACATCAATGTGTTAGAGGTTTTGGCAGTGGTTCCGGACACTCAAACATCTCACGCAATTGGTAAGGGACAGACATGTCCTCGTCAGGAACGGACAACTCCACAGTGGTCGCCTACGTGAACAAACAGGGTGGGACACGGTCCCCCACACTTTGCCTTCACGTAATGGCGGATGATCTATGGTGCATAGAACATCAAATTTCCTTAGTAGCGATCCACATACCAGGAGTGTCTAATGTCCCTGGCGGACATTTGTCTCGCAGATATCCTCTGTCCCTCGACGGATGGGGCGGTTGTCAAAACAAATAGCTTCAAACTCTATTTGTTCGGGTGTTGTTCGAGCCATCAATAGACCTGTTTTGCGACGGCTTCCAGTGTTCTGCTCCAGAGTGGCGGACAAGGTAGCTCTGGCAATAGACGCCCCTCTCTTTGATTGGGAAGGCCATACAGCTTATGCATTCCTCCGCTTGCTCTGATTCACAAGATTCTGATGAAGATTCTCTTCTCAGACAGAGTGTGTAGTGCCCTATTAGCTCCATCTGGCCGAACCGTTTTGGTTGCAGACTCTGCTGATCTCTTATTCTGTCAGCCCCTCCTGCCTGCCACATTTCCCGATCTCTTGCCGGATTCGGGGAGGAGGCGAGATACACGACATAGACGGCCTTATCAGTTCAGCTTGCTTGGCATGTCATGGATCACAGCTGGAGGAGGCAAGGATTTTCTAAAGAATCTGCCACACTGGCGGCCAGAGGCAGACGAGATCTACACTCAGGACAAATATACTTCCGTCTATCACGTACTAGAGTGGTGTCTGCAGAGAGAAGTTGTTTTTCTCCAACTCGAGCACCTATGAAGGACATAGCTGACTTCCGTAAGGAGTCGTTGACTTGCCCTTAGTAATTGAGACAGTCAGGGTCTATAAGTCAGCGCTCCCGTCCTATTCATAGGGCTTTGAGGATGGATCTAAACTGAATCATGTGGAGCCAATTAGGCTCTTACTAGATGGCATGGCTAATGTCAGAACCGCACAAGAGAAAATAGTTCCTTCCCCTGGGATCTTCCCTACTTGTGTTGGAGTTTCCTTAGGGCCCCTCCATTTGAGCCCTTTCGAGTGCGTCCTTTAAAGACGGGACCTTCCTTGAAACGGTTTTTTCTTCATGCGATACTCTGGCGAGATGTTCGTTTGCAATATGCGTTAGCGTTAGGAGAGCGCCGCGCGGTTTTCCCCCCTCGCGTCCGCGGAGTAAGTTTATATTTCAAAGGCGGGTTTTCGGGCGAAAAAATGGAAAAGACTCTCTTTCGAGCAGAGCCCTTGCGCTTAGATTATATAACCAATTCCTGTCCTCCCTGAAATAAAGTCCTGGTGCTCCGTAACGGTCGCTAAAGGGGACTCCGAAAGAAGCTCGTACCATCACGGCGAAACGCAGCAATTGTTCGTTACATTACCCAAAGCCTTACAAGGCAGCTGCCTTACATCTTCCTTTGGCGGGGTGGGTTAGTAAGTGTTGAAAATCAGGGGCCCTAGGCCGGGCCAAAGTACTTCTGCTCATTCCACGAGGGTTGTCTCAGGGTCTTTCGTGGGGGCCTTCCCACAAGGGTCAGTTGAAACGATGATGAGAACGGCGTGTTGGCGGCCTCCCACGACTTTCATCACAACGTACCTGAGAGATATCTCAAATGATGATCCAAAGAATTGCTATGGGTTTCGGCAGTCCTAGGTGACGGCCAGGCTTGGAATAGTAATAAATTACTTTGCTTTTCCTTGATTAACAAAGTAAAAGGTAAGGCTTACCTTTGTGTTAAGGCTCCTGTTGAACTGACGTCACCACATGCTAGTTGTTTACTATGTTTGTCCATCCTTTATGACCCTCAAGATAGTTATTAGCGATCACAATGATCACGATTTCCCTTCTTGAGTCATTTATCTTGGGTTGGGCGAAATAGAAATATTTCTATTTGCTCCAACACATCCCATCGGGGTGGCCTATGTCAGTCCTCCCAAGATCCGACCATCTCATACAATCCGTATTGGGGGGACGGGGGTTTTCTCACCACCAGCCAGTTTTACTGTGCTAATCTGTTAATACTGAAGAGTAATGTCTGCAAATTGTTTAGTTACATCTACTCTCAAGGTTAAGAAGTAATACGGTATTGAGATTTCAAAACATTTACTGTTTTAATATCTATAAGTATTAACTTGCTTTACTGACTAGATGCCCTCCCCGCCAGCCCACTGAGAAATCACTTCTCGTTTGGTGTAGTGGAAGTTTAAGGGCGAGTATAGTGTCGGTTGCCTGACGTCAAGGACGTCGGGTTGCCAGGTCTGTAAGATGTGTAATTTTTTTAGGGATTTTTAGTTGAATAGGATTCAAACTGGAATGCTTTGCATACGTCCAGGACGTATTCAATGTTAGTAGTACATCCTACTCCAGGTAGAAGTAATACTTATAGATATTAAACAGTACTGTTTTGAAATGTCTGTACCCGTATCCAAAGACTCGTACCCATGCCCATGACACTGTACCCGAACCCGTACCCATGGGTTTGGTCGTAAGCGGGACCCGTACCCATACCACTACCCATGGGCTTGGACCCGTACCCGGACCCATCCCATGACTTTGTCACAAGTGGACCCGTACCCATCCCCGTACCCATGGTCTTGGACCCGGTCCCATGGTCTCGGACCCGAACCCATACCCATGGTCTCGGACCCGTCCCCATACCCATGGTCTCGGATCCGTACCCACACTACATCCCTGCCGAATATACCAAACCAAACCGAAATTCTAGGTGGCTAACTCCAAGAAAAACATATCCTCGTTTATTTTGATACATTCCTGGAAAGTTGCTAGAATTGTCAGACTGCACCCAAAATTTGGTGCCTTGGTAAATAAAGGTTTAACATTAAATACAGCCAGGATTGTGTCCTTACCCAGGACATTCACCTTTATGCACTGATTACCTGTTGGACTATTGTTACGGCCAAGCTGCAGTTCTACGTCATACTACTTCCAGCGTCTTCAAGTCTTACGAGTTACAAATTAAATCGGCCGGTCTAGACCAAAAGGACTTTTTTTGCGATTTCCGAAACTAGTTAACTGTACCAAAGCAAGAATTGTGGCGCCAAGATTTATGTGGATCTGATTCTCAAATACTGGTGCGCACCCAACCGTGAACTCTGAACTTTAGTTTAATGATTATGTGTATGGTGTATTTGTAAATAGGTAAGAAACATAATAATTTTTGTGCATTGTTAATATTTTGTGTATTTTGTGATTAATTCAGATCTTGATTCAGATCTTGGTCAAGTCAATCTTCTTACAAATAGTCATTGTGAATTTTATAAACCACGGGAGGTTACTTTTCTGACCTTGAGTACGTCTTGTAACACGAGACAAAACTGAAAATTCAAATTAAACGTTGTTTTCTCGGTAAATGATTGGAAAACATTCTAGATGTACTTCTTGAAAGGATTTTGAAAGATTATTTGGTCTCAATTACAAGACTGGTTTTAAGTAAGCTTGGTGCCTCAGTTACTCTAAATATTCTCTTTAGAGTTGATATAAAAAATATGCAATTCAGCCCTAAATCTGTTGATAACGAAATTATTAAATAGAACAAGGCGTCAAAAGCCCCTCTTTCATTTTATTATTCTTCAAAGAGAAATTGAAAACTATATATTACAAAGTAGAAAAATATATCCTTTTGAAAAACTCAGTGTTCCTTATTCCATAGCAAATGGAAGGTATGGGTCTATTCAAGTGATTTTTTTCTTGATAAGGAATGTAACTCGTGTTAATTTCTATTTGCTAAGTCGTATAATATATTATTATTCAGGCTCCAAAATAAGAATTAGGGCGGGCAAGGCAAATTTGCTAAATTTTGAAAGGGCACCAAGGCATTACGTGTTAAAGAATAGCAAATGTTTTAAGGCACCAAGGCAAATGGTATAGGCATCCAAGGCAAATTGCCTTAGGTGCCTTAGGTTATTTTGGAGCCTGATTATTCATTATACTCATTATACTACGGTTGAAATTGCTTCATGAATTATTTTGTTTGCATGAGAATGAAGGTGTATGAGAGTGTCAAAGTATATGCTTGTATATATAGGTCTATACAAAAATCCGGTTTATATTTGTTTTGGAAAAACGTTGTCAGTCAAGTACGTAATTTGAATATGATATGTAGAAAATGTTACAACGTTAACGTTTCCCCCATAGACCCACTGTAGGAAAATTGTCAAAACATTAAGGTAGAAAATTAATGGTTCTTAATTTATCTCTTTACCGATAGCGAACAACAAAAACGTAATAAAGAAAGTAGTTATAAAATGCTATTTAATAAACTCGTACTTTTGACACAAAACCCCCCTTATCTAGATGGTCAAAGCTATATTCCTTTTACTAAACACAACACAAATATTAAGCCCCTCAAAACCGCTCCTGCTTTCTTATGTAGGAATGTCACGTATCAGCTTGTAAATTAATTTCTATGGTTGTTATAAATGTTGTGTGAATCTTAGCGGACAGGTCCGCTACTTCACGGACTACTGCGCACAAATTAAAGAGCAAAAGAGCCATTTTTCAAAAATTCAAAATTCACAAAGTGATATAATTACTTCATGATTAACAACATTGCCTTCTTATATGGCACTTATTCAGATCATTCGACAAATTTGGAATGCTGACCAGGTATATCGTGAATTCTCGTCGTATTTTTTAAAACCATGTTCAATGCCTACGTCTTCATGGGCGACAACGCCCGTCCACACAGAGTAATTGAGGTCTACCGCATTTTATCCGGCTTAACCGTTCTGTAAGGAACGGGCTACAATTCCTTATACGTACCTCCCATCTCGGCTCGTCTCTGGTGTAGAGGGCGCACTTGGTTAAAAATAATGCTAAACTAAAAACTTGAGGACTTTTCAGCTTACCACTCCCTAGCTGGACAGTCCTGTCCCTGCCAACCAACTTGTCAACAGGACGTGAATGCACATGCTCCTGGAAATTAAACAAACACTAGGTAGGGAGTAGCCCGCTCACGGATATGGGTTGAAGAGTCTAGTGTAATTTCAGGTCGCTTAGCGTTTTCATCACCGGACCTCTATGGAGGGTCTACAATTCCTCAGCATAGCAGCGTGTGATAGAGTCATCAACACCATACGTAACCGATATCAAGAGGTCATTGCCAGCATGGGGATGATAGCTCAACTTGCAAGTCAATCAATCAACTTAGTCAATGAAGATGAGATTTATGATCATGAATATGATCATGATGATCATGATGATCAATTATCATGATTATCGTGATCATGATGCAACAGAGCTAAACGCCCAAAATGCATTTGCAAAGCAATTTGGTCATAATTTAGAGATTATAGTCTTACGGAAATTCACAAGATTTTTGCAATTGGACTTTGATAACCTTTAGCATTACACTATTCTTCTTCGTGATTTTGACATGATTTTTTGGTAATTATCATTATTTAAAGAATACATTAAGGGTGCTTGTTCCGATTTTATGTCATTTTGTGTTTCTCTACTTGATGTTCGTGGGCCTGCACTGCTTGCACATAACGGACGACGCCCCATCAAGTACCGTGGAACCACTTGCGTCTTTGATGGTCGAAGAAGCAATAAGCATATTGTCAAAAGCCCTATTCACTCCTTTGCTAATATTGATGTTAACCATAAAACGGCGGTTTTTTGTTTATATGGCGGGAAGAATGGATTTGAAGGCTGCAAATTTCAGGACGACAATGAGAAAAATACGGCCTTTCACACGGATATCAAAATTCGTCCTACTTCCGGGTAAATGGGGGGGGGGGATAAGCACGATCGGAACAAAACGCACTTTAAGCAATGAGTTTTCTTGTTTATATATTCGCCAGGATAACTGTTCAGGATAGGACATCTGAATTTCTGAAAAAGCACCCTATGTTACAACCGCAACAATTATGTCAGAGCAAATTTGTATGATTTTTATAATTTGCCTTTTAACAATATCAACATAAATTAAGAAATTTTAAAAACCGCTTTCCTTCCCATTTTCAAATAAGAAGTCAATTGCAAAGGTCCAAATGAAGCTGAATCATGTGTAATAAAATATATAAACGATCAGCCACTTTTTTTATTTTACATTTCCATTCACATTTGGGTTTTTTATCATACTTCGAAATCAATTTTTTAGCTTAACTGTATTGGCTGGGATATTCACACTGTACAAATTACAGTCGTAATTTAAGTTAAAATACTTAAAAAACTACAGTATTTGACTGAATTGGAAAATGTCAAGCAACATACGTCAATTTTATGGTTCAGTTTCCAGGCCTAATACTGACTCATTTAAAAGTGGCGCCTTTATTCGAATTATAAATGATTCACAACATTATTCTACACAATTATGAATTTTCAATATACGATTAAGTACTAAAATTGAAGGAAAAAAATACTGTAAATTTTACAGGAAAATTTTTTTTTTTTTTTTTTTTTAAAATCCGTAAAATTACAGGTTTTAACAGGTTTTCGTTCAAATTTACTGTATATTTTACATTTGAATGTACACTATATTTTACAACAAAACTGTAAATTTACAGTATATGCACTCGTAAAAAAATTGTTAATAGGCCTTCAAAGTTAGGGTGTTCGTCGGTTCTTTTTTATTTCTCCACACATTTACAATCTCTATAATAATTACCAAATAATATATGTTTTTATATGTTTTGAGAACAATTAATTTTACCACTGTAATTTTACGGTAATTAGTTGGCAGAATTGCTGCCAGGATTTTCCTGTAATTCCAGTATTTTTGTAACATGTACACAATGAGAGGAAGCTAGATAGGTAGACCAATCCGCACAGAGTAGGTGCTTGCAAAAAGAGATTTCTATCAAATATGGAAGGATCATGCAAAGCCTTGACATGACAGAGTTTTTAGAATCACATGATATAATACCTCGAGTATGTTATATTATCTTATTTGGGACTTAAAGGAATTAATAAATGATTTATATTTGGGCGTTATGTTCTGTGCACTAGAACATTACAAGATAAGATATTTGATCTGCGGCTCTTTGGAAGAAACTGAAGTTCCAGGGACCGAGCAAAGTGTGGGCAACTCTGCCTTTTCTACCCTCATAACTGCTCCCATGTCAATAAAAAGGGCCATGTGTTAGCTGGGGTTAAGAATAATAATTATCCCTTTTGTTGATTGGCAGTATTCTGTTTCAAATTGATCCATAATTTGGATGAAGTTCTACTCCCGTTTATACGATTTCCGTGATGTACTCTCAGTACAATCCAGACTGGCCTTGGAGATCTTAGAGTTTCATTTTCTTCCAAATAGTAACGAATATCCGTGACAATGACGGAGATTAACAAAAGTCAGCAATCCGAGCGGACCCAAGGTGTCTTTAACGTCGGCATTGGACATCCACCTGTTGAGAGGAAATCGCGATACGCGTTGATCTAAATCGCTGACCCAGAACCCTGAAGTTGTCGGTAGGTTGCCATGGCGCCAAAGAACGTGAAAAAGCGATGACTGTGCCAAAAATGTCAAACCATCCTGGCGCAAAAAACTCTGGTGTTTGGTGAGAAAAAGAGGATAACGGTGTGGGTGAAATTCATCATAACTGTTGTCTGTGAAGGGATACTGCCTCCGAATTGCAGTACTCATCTTCAACAAAACAAACTAGTATAAGACGAGAGGAAAATTGCCAGAAGAAAGAAAGCGTAGGCAAGAAGAATGATGAAATGCGCAGGAGTTTTCTGTCGTCGAAACCCTCTAATAAGACGTGAATGGGGGGGGGGGGGGACACAAGCTGCCAATGTGCATAGCATTCCCATGATAACAGCAATGGAATATATAGACGTCATGACATATTGAGTTGATAAATGAACATGGGAACACGTAGTAGTTGTAGGCAATGGATGCCCCTAAGCTGTAGATGCTTATTGCTCCATAGTTAGTCACTGAAAAAGAATATGTGTGCCAGCATCTGATATGACAGTTTAAACAGGTGCGCAACGCTTGATGCGAACAGATAGGTACAAGCTGAAATTTTACAACAAAACGCGAGCAACGGGAAGGTCAGGTAAATGTATCGTTCACAAAGTCAAAAGTTTCCGAAAGTGACGCTAGACGCCATGCAAAGATCAAGGAGGCAACGAAAAGACGTCCAAAAGGTGAAGGTCTCGTTGTGACGATAAATGCGCTTCAGGAGAAGGATGTTGTTAGACTGTACTTCGACTGGACCGGTAACCAGATATGATAAATGGTTTACGGAAGACGATTGGTACATGTCAAGCGCGAAGAGTCAAAGTCACATGGCTATAAGAAGCAGACAAGCCGACAGACAAGAGATAGGTCTAATAGCCTACAACGACAAAAAACATCTATCTGAAATTCATTTTAACTATTTTAAGTAAGTATTTGAAAAATGTTCGGTACTGATGGATATCAAATGATTGTTTGGATGATTGTTTGTTGTTGATGATTTATAAAGGTTTTTATTAATCAGACATCAGAATGTATCTCACCCGAGGTATTAGGTTCTGGTTCTGGTGTGAAATACTGCATAACTCCTCGCTGGGATTGTAACTGCAGCCATTGATACAGTATGCTTGAAAAAACTACCAGATATGTAGGATCATCTATACGACAGTTCACATACTCTACAGTAAAAGTTACACATACAAATCTATACAACAGGCCGGTGTATCAGACTGTGTCTTCACTAAGCGTTGAAATTGCATGCTGTGACCTTATACAAGCACATGTAAAAATGGTTATGGTAGTCAGGATAGTGCTTCGTGCTCTACAGTTTTGTAACAAAAGTTCAATATCACATGTTATTCGAATTGTGGCAGATTAATAATAACTGCGACAGATATGATGAATTATTTCCGGAAGTTTGTCATGCACTGCGCGGAATAGTTTTATGGATATCGGAAAATCAAGTCCTTGTGAAGAAGAGCCTCTCATCCTGACTAACGAATGCGTTGCGCCAATGTTGACTCATCTCAGTCATCCACTTTGTAGCGATATGTAGACAGGCCTGCCATAGCTATGATACCAAATTAGCCTATTTTGTTTGAGCGCATATAACTTATATCCAGGTTCTGCTCATTCACAAGAGATATTCTTCAAATATGATTCATTCTAAGATGCGTCGAAGTATGTCCAAGTAAACCAAACTGTGGTTGGTTGTACATCAGCATAAGACTGGACAAACATATGGAATTCATAAGAATGCAATTAAAAATTTACCTGTGTTAGCAATCTGCAGTTTAACAGGTAACTACTGCCACGGGTTAAAGGTGGTGACCCGATCATGGGCTGATTTTTAATGAGGTTTTTCCATCCATATGCGTTTCCATCGTATATGCGAAAAACAAACATCTGATTAAAAGTTTTAATAAAACGAATCGTTCAGCCGTTGGGATAGGAGAGGCAAACAGAGGCAAAATGTGTACTAAATGGCCAAAGAGCGAAAGTGTGTGTTAATTAATGTGGTCGGCCACATTGGAAGCGGTTTTTTTTTTTTTAAATTTTGGGGGGGGGACTTAAATTTTTACTGGGTCCTAAGAGATATGAGTTTTTCGATACCAAAATCTCAATGGAGGTAAAGTGGAGAACGTTGTCCGCTATGCTTAGTAATTTTGGCCTAGTACCTCGTACTATAGATTCACTCCAGTTTACCTTTATTAACGCTATACTTTCCAATTTACACTTCTACTTCTATATACTACTAAACTACTACTTACTACTACTACTATACTACTACTACTACTACTACTACTAATGCGCTGATGCTGCTGCTGCTGACTGCTGCTGTGCTGCTACTGCCTACTGTTATGTACTACTATACTGATATGCTACTACTGTCTGCTAATACTACTGTACTAATTTTACTACTACTAATTCTACTACCAAGGACTACTACTACTACTAACATTACTACTTTTATACTACTTATCTATAATACTACTTACTACGTTGGGTTACTTTTCGAGATTTC
>JAMKCH010018537.1:0-24332 GCA_023653785.1 Ophioderma brevispina
ATCCATATTCCCCAAAGCATTCTTACAATTTATCATAATGTATTTTGAAAATGTATAGAAATTGCGATACAGCACCTAAAGTCTTACAATCAAATACTTATGGTTCTAGTGACCCCTAAACACAATTGTTTACTCAGTGGACGGAATTTAGATCACAAACTCGTATATAATTGGTTTACGCCTATTTAGTAAGTATGAAACAATATTAAAGCGTCGTTAAGGTGATTCCCATTGCTCGGACGGCATATATTAAGCTATATAAACCATGGAAAGCTTTATTTTATAGCGTTGTAAACTGTATCATATCGTCGTTGGTTCTGCATACTGCGAATCAGCATAAATGCTTAGCCTAGTTCTGAGAAAACGGCGTTTTGAAGTTTGAGGTTTACTTATGAATGCGTGTAATTAAATGAAATACAAGGAAAATGGCTAGTTTTAAGTGGTGTTGGTTTAAAGACTGATTGTTACTAACTTACACAGTATTAAATAATCCAAAACCACTGTTTTCTTATTCAAATGGCCACTGAATGTGAATTGACAGTTTGTCAAAACCCAACTTTTTGATTCGCGTGTCTAGGAGTCTAATGTCTTCGACTGCATGAAAAACCGTTTATTTTCTTGTTGGTATGGTGAGATTACTAGAGCTACGGTTTTTTTACTATTTTAAAAATGATGATCCGATGATCCACGATGATAGAATAACGATGGCGGGATGATGGGGCAATACGATCAAATAAGGGAACAGTCGAGCTTGACTACGACAATTGATGCTACGATCGATGATGATGATGACGAGAACGACGATGAACGAATGACGACGACGACGTCTGCTGATAATGAAGACGACGACTATGTCCACTGATGATGAAGACGACGACGATGTCTAACGATGATGACTACTATAACGACGACGTCGACGACGATGACGATGTCAATTTGCGTGTGTTTATGAATGTTACAAACCATGCAAATTGTATACAAATGACTTTCCATAAGCTGGTTTAAAAATGTCAACATCACTGTGCTAATCGTTTCTCGTTTGCAAAATAATAGCACCAGCACGGACACGATGACCAACGAAAAATTTCAGAATTACAACCTCTTACAAATTTGGCTCCTTAAAATTAAATATCTTTAATTAGTCGCCAATTTGTTTTTAACTCATTTTTTGAAGAAAAAAAATAAATTTCAGGATAATACTTAGAAGGAACACAAACAATGTGTACCTTTTATATAAAAATTTTATATAAAAAAAGTATGCATGTTTCAACACACAATAATATTGGCTAGAACTGTTCAATAATTGAGTGCTCAGAAAATGTTAAAAATGTAAACTTGAATGTTTCAATAACTCAAAAGGTTTTGGAGGATAAAGGGGTCTACAACATATGTTTATCGTTTTCTACTAAAATTTCTCATTACAACACATATATAGTTCATAGCTTTTAAAGTAATGTACACGACTTACAATAATATACCAAACCTTGGAACCGAATTAACAGTTAATGGGTAATATACTCATCAAATCTAACATAAATTTAAAAAATAGAGGCACTCACGCTTATACACACAACTTCCCAAAAGAAAATATCAATGTTCCTGAAAAAGGCGAGTTTTTTAAATGATTTAGATTTCGTAGTATTTCGTTGCAGGAATATGAAGTTTAACTAAACAAAATCAAACTTTCCAATATGTTTACCAGTCTATTTTTTGTAACACGGTTTTACTAAGTTGTGGGTGGTTGAACCCCTGAAGAATTCGTTATTATACAGCAATAGATAATTTTGATTTGGTACCATTTGCGCGCATTGGTCCACCCGTTTTCTCTTCTATTGCTTTCCATTATAACCTAGTATGGCGTCACTGCTTCAAGAACTCTCACGCGTTGGCAAAATTGGTCATTTCCACAGATACACATCAGAGTATAAAATGAAAAAAAATAAATTTTGCAAAAAAAGGTAGGAACTAATAATGGCGCCCATTTTTTTAAATTTGTTCCCGCCCCGAAGGATACATTATGAGCCCTAATGATACAACAAAACCTTTATTTCTGATTCTATTACTAAACAACTTGATTGATTTTGTTTGTTTTGTTTGTAATAGGTTTTAAAGTTAAATATGTCCTTATGTGTGTATTTTGCATGGATTAATGAAAATAAATGATACGAAAAATGGCAATTTAGCGGCCCATTATACAGAATATGGGCAGTCAACGACCATCAGAATGCTGCTCATTTCCAATAATGGGGTATTAAGAGGTAATAGAACCACTCCCCACCATCTCGACGTCGACGCTAACCCCCTGTGAAGGTGCGACCTACCTTCGCATTTGTTTCCCCAAAATTAGCAGAAGGATGTGAATAATTTTGGAAGCTTAACGAGTTTTAACGTTGTTGCGCACCGAGGGGAACGTTTACCTGGGGTGGTACCTCATTCCCCTTTGGTAATACGAGGGTTAAAGTCACTATGCCCCCCCAAAAAAGAGTGATACATTTGGTTGTATTTGTACAAACTTAATGTTAAAACTACAATTTAAATCATTGAAGACCTCTTATCGATTTTGATCACTGAATAGCAATCTTTTGTCCCAGCGAATACGTATTCGTCACAATTTATCTGTGTGGTTTGAGATATTTTTGGACACGCAAAACTATCGAATACGTATTCGCTTGTTTGTGAAACCCGTTTTAACAAATGGGTGCTATTCGACTCGCCTGGCGGTTATTTTGGTTAGGAGAGTGTAATTTCACTTTTTTTTTTGGGTACAATTAAAGAGCACATCAAATGCAACCAGAATCACTATTTACCAATTTGGACCAAAAAATCATATTCGACACTATGCCGTGACCACGACGATATTGTATCATACTCACATTTGGTTACAGGAGCCACAATGAAAATCGTCTTTCTTGCAACACCACTTCACGAATGTCAATATTATTGACTTGGGCGCTGTGAGGTGGTGACGTCAACGTTGGGTAATCATCGATGCAAGTAAACAAAAATTCCATTCAATTGTAATCGTCGCTTCTTCGCTTTCGAAGACTTACCGTTATTTTCTCTTAAATTTTCCTCAACTAAATCAGAATTATGAGCAATACAGATACAGATAACGTATTGTTGAGTATCGGTTAGATTTAATGGCTATATATATCACCATCAGTTCACCAGAGAAGCGGGCAGAGAAGGCGAGTCAGTCGGCATTTTAAACATCTCGAATTCCTTGATGCTTCGTAGTAACAAAAAAACTTTTGCTGCAATTGCAATTTTTATGGTAAATAAATTGTCGCTAGTTCAAGAAAGTACCGCCTGTTACTCTCGATGAGCCAAGACTTTACCGGGAAAGGCCAATAGCAAAGCCCAAACAGTGATTCATGATAAAAAGGTTCAATTAACCATAATTGAGTGTCTGTTTCCCGGTGAAGAAAAGCACTTGATTAAAAACTCTCCACCGTTACTCCCCCTTATAGCGCCTATACCTCATGCAATTCATCGGTTAGCATAAGAGGGTGATAACGTCGGAAATCAATGCGGAAGAGCCGTGTCTTTAAGGCTAAGCACGCGATAGTTTTTGACACCCACACACGCTACCAGGGGAGGTTCTCCCTCACTAACACGTAAGCACAGCTGTTTATTTTCCTTATTTTTTGTGACCAGAAATGGTTCCTCTAACCCTCTGCCTCTAACATGAAAAAATAATGACAATTTTATATATTTTAAAAGAAGCAGTAGCGAGATTCGCTACTGCTATTGTGGTCAGCGCTCAATATAATGATAGGCTCTGCTCTGGAACTGGTTGCCCCCAACCTATTTTTTTGGGCCCCTTTTTTTTTCAGGAGCATGAGTGGTGGTCAAAAATCTCACATTACGTGTAACACCGCTTTTGCTCTGAGCCTATGCTCGCTACTCACGATTCATTGTAAGCGATGGGATTCAAAGCGATTTTTTCACATTTCTCTTGCCAACTTATGAAGCCGGGGATTATAATTACCAATCTAAAGAGATTATTAGGAAACCTATTCAATCAACATTTACGAATATTGGCGAAATTCAACCCAGGAGAAGAAGCGATTGGGGGTTCCTTTACAGTGGAAGAGCATTGCGCAAAGACTTGTGCAATCGGCCTACGGTCACCACGAATTGCAAGGCGAGAGGAAAGCTTAGAGTATTTTGACGTAAAAATCGCAACAAATATAGGGTAGTTTTGTGTTATAGCGGGTATATAAACACGATCATTTTGTATGGAAAAGATATTTTTGGCATTCTGAAAGTCATAAGCTTTCCATGTATGTAACTTAAAATTGCCGTCCGGGCAATGAGGATCACCTTTAACGCATGTATTATGCGCGTCTATATGCCTACGATGCGCATGCACCCTGTACGGGTTTGTTCAATCTCACCTTATCTTTTAAAGCCACAATCAATTTTTTTTTCAAATTCAAACGCCCATATGTCCCTAATGTTGCTAGGGTTAGATCATATCAACACCTACTTATCTGTTTGTGAAAATTAAGATTCAAAACGGTGAGGAAAAAGTCATTTACAACCGTTTCATACCTATACCCAACTTTTATTAGTACACAAAGCATAACATTATCATTACTTGACAAATACGTTTACGCTAGTCACAAGCGGTCTTACTACATACTTTCCAATGCAACAGTGCAAAAATGGACCTTTGATGAAAAATAGGGGGCGCGATTGTTTATATTTTGAAGAAAATCGCTTTTAGTGGCTTTAAATTAATGTGATCGAAATAAAGACAAAAAATCGCTGATTAAAACAATTAAGAATTTGTCGCCAGGCATACCACTCTCCCAAATACTAAACTGATCATCTAATATGTAGCGATACTGGATAGACAATTAACTAATCTTATCGTTCATTCTATAATGCGAAGTATGGTCTGGGGAGTGAGTTTTTGCCTTTATGTTGATTATTTGCATATTTCCTCCCCGTTATAATACGGAGAGACCAGTATATAATAGGAAGACTTTACGGCAGTGAGCTGATGGTCAACCAATATTTTTGTGATGAAATTATGACACAGAACGTGGTGCATTCATGTTTTGGGCTGATTTAATAGAACCTCAAGTAAAGAATTACTAATAATATATTATAATGTTGATTATCCAAGATTGGATGTACAATGTTACATTGACAACAATTCCTCCGTAAATCAATTATTGCATTTATTTTAGAATCTCCCTTTATAGTTTGTGAAACAACTGTTAAACGCTGCAAAAAACTCAAATGATGAAAATTAAACGTCCCCCCCTACGGCTAAAAAGCTAACATACTCTCTAAATGTATCGATGGAAACTTTCACTCCCAAAAGAGTGAAACTCTTGTAAACACTTCAAAATGATGATTTGTACTTAGAATTTCCACTCAAAAAGTGGTGAAAAAATTCACTCCAAAAAGAGTGGTTTCCACTCATTTGAAGAGATAAACAAATGACAAAAAAAACGCTTTTGAAAAAAAACAGGACATACACGAAAACGATTGGGAAATCCACTCTTTTTGAGTGGAAATTCTCTTTTTAGGTAAAAACAACTCATTTTGGAGTGGGTTACACAAAGTTTCATGCTAAAGTTGGGAGTGAAATGTTCACTCGTTTATATTTAGAGAGTATTGAACATTGATTATTGATATAACATGTTTTCTAAAGGATATAATTATCTCACCTCATGAAGCCAGCGCAATGTCTCTCAAAAAATCTAATTTTGGAATGAGTGATATATTGCCTGCATGGTGACCAAAAATGCACTTTCAAACTTTAATAAACAACCTCAGAGGTTCATCATTTCTGATCCATTAAAACGCTTACTGTGGACGTTTCGGCAACTACGACTACGAGTGTTGTCAATTGGATTAGAAAGAACACCTCTTAATTTAGGTGGTTACTATGATGATGAACCTTTTTTCAATGATTTTGATAATCTCGAAAAAAGTCTATACTCGCTTGAAAGTGTCGTAATGCTGACTCCGATTTATCGTATATAATGATGATGTATTTTTATTTACACCTTTTTGAGAAATGTTGTAATCGACATTTTGATACATTGGCTACCAATTAATGCCTGTGGTAAATGATCATTTATAAAAGATCAAATTCAAACTTTACGCGAGTGAACATTGCGGCATGACAACGTTTATTTTGCCCAAAACAAACGCACGAGGATATCGGGCGCACAACCTGAAGCACGGGAGACGAGGCTATTGGATTTGGGCTGCATTGTTGTAATAAAATATAGTGTGTAACAATTTTGGCTACCTTCAGGCCCTTTTGTTACAGCATTGAAGAAATAATTGAACAATATCACAAACAGATTAATTTCAATTTCAATCTCAGCCAAAGTAAACTCACAGGTTATCCGTTTCAGTATAACACATTCAAATTATGCCTGGTTTAAATCACTTCTTTGGTCACAAATCCGGTGGTCAAACATAAATAAGCAATTATCCCCTCGTCTTGCATTGTTTAACTTCAATAAGCTTTTTCACTTAAGCAATCTTTTACCCACCATTTGATTTTAAAATTGGATGAGCCACTTAGTGATCGGTTTCTGTCCAATCGATAGGTCGCCGATACGCCGGGCGTGTATGTTTTATCACTCTAGCATTTCTCTTCGGGCGAGATCTTTAAATCTACAACTTTCCCAACTGCACAAAGCGCTTTAAAATACTAATTCTAATGCTAAAGCACATACTCAATGGTAACTATAATTCTTCACACCACAATAACGATAATGTGTCAAGGTAGGTTTGGACAGATTCGACGCGAGGATAAATGTTTTTACTACAAAGCATGCATCCTAGTGGTACTTGAACTTTTGAGGAGTTATCCAAGATGAGGCAAGTTGTGAGGTCATTTGGCAGGAATACCCTGGTAAGTGGTTATCACCATTGGGGTATCATCTGTTAAACGGTCACTCTGGAGATAATAATACACATTTCTTTGTTAGCTTCGAGACGCGTTTGCTGTCGTTGGAGGATTTGAAAATGTTGAAGTCCTAAGATTATTTCCATCTGAAGATGGGATTGGCGTTGGTCTATGGTGTCAAGTGCTTCTTCGTCTCAGCAGAGAGAGTGATTTCAATGCGGTCCCGTATTCAGCTCAACATTACTCCCGAAGGTCCTGGGAAATACGACATCTTAATTATAAAGTAAGCTGGTAAGAATGAAATCTATTTTATTTCAAAATTGTAATTTTAATTGCTTCTTCTTTGAAGCCTTTCATCAGTTTTAAAATTGTCTATGTTTAACTTTTTTTGGTCCTCATGGTGTTACAAAAATGGAATATCATGATCTCCATCAGTTTGAGATCAGTGGACAGATAAAGTGGTTAATTCGAGGTCAAATTTTATCAAAAGTGAATAAATGAAAAAAAGTGAAATTTTTTTTTTTTTTTTTTTTTTTTTAATTTTATTGTTTGTGTCAAATTGTATCACCATAACATTGCTTTTAGTTACGGCCGTTGAAACACATTGTCTATATTTGTATAAAGACCTTTAGCAGATTCCGTTGTGCAGCCTCCATGACATAATATTGTGTAACTTTTTATTTTTTAACTAGATTGCGTACGCGGCAAGCATAATAGAGCCATCCTTGACTCTGTTAAATAAACTGTTTCGGCGCATCTATATATGGCGATCAAATTTAGCTATATCACCTGTTGTCTCTTCGGTGGGACTCGTGGTGTAGTGTCGCTTTTGACCTTTATGCTACTTTGAATGCGGTTATGTGCGTATCCTTTAGCACCTTAATTCTGTACATGTATAACTGACGCGTTCGCGCCGCGACAACCCTTAACCGCTCTCTTTCTGAAATAGATATAAGATCATTTTAAGGGCGAAATTAATACAGCACGCTGATATGTACGTTGAAAGGGACCAGACACCTTTGAAAAATGATATTCAATAATTTTCAAGCAAATGTTTTCAAGAAAAAGTGCTTTGTCACTAACGCTGGCAATGGGTTCGTTACGCTACACAAGAGATGTACGTGGTGTATTTTACGCGCAATACAGAGATTTGGATTTGGAACTTCTGGATACAAGCAGTGATACTTTCCAGTTGTTTGCTGATGATTTGGAACCCAGTCTGTAAGTAATGCAACACGTAGGGGTAATGCAACATTTAGGGGTAAGCGACACTTATGGGTAATGCAACACTTAGGGGTAATGCAACACTTATGGTTAATGCAACCCTTGAGGGTAATGTAACACTAGGGTAATTAATACTAAAGGGTTATGTAACACTTAGTGGTAATGTAACAACTTTTTTACACCATATTTCCGCGGTTGTACCGTGCTGTATTGTTTGGCATAATTATATTAATAAATACCATTAGACCCTTCGCAACCTACTCTCATCAATATTGTTTAACGTAATAAAACATATGATACAGAGTGGTGGGAATGGTATAAAGAATTAAGCTTGTGTATAACAATGGAAGCTAGCTCCCACCGGAAACAATGGTGAACAATGGGGCAATCGATTCAGTTGACTCTTCACGCAACATTAGTTTCACGCTTTATTCCGTTGTCGTCTATGGAGCCCGGACTATGATACCTGCCGGACTATGATTACTTTCACACCGGCCAGATTCGGCCAGCAAATGCGGGTTGACTTTGAAGCCACCCCTATATGGAGAAAATACTAATACTGAACATTCACCCTTGGAGTTTGTCGCAACCCGATAATTGACTCATTGGCATTTATGTCGAGAATCTTTCAACATGTCGTGTTGAGCATCTTTCAACACGACATTCCTACAATGTTGAAATCAGGACTGGACCCTTTTGTACCTTATCTGAAATAGACTGATGACAAGTAACAAAAATAAAATTTTCCCATTTCCCCAATCCAGGTGGATTTTTTCCTATAGAATTAAATATAAGTCGAGCACGAAATAAATAAGCACTTTAAGCACATGTTTTTTACTCAATGTACATTTGTGCATCTCTTTGTTTTTATATTGCAAGCAATATTTGTTTGTTTAATCGTCAGCTCACGGATATATACTTCGATCTGGAAGGCTTTATAGATGTACAAGTATCCAGAGTGTTCCCTGTTGGTAACAATATTGGTGTTGACTTCGACGTAACTGTAGCCGATTCATCATCAGTCGATGTGGATGACGTAGATCAACGTTTACTCTAAGAACCAATGGCAGAACTGGTTATCTTGGAAACACGGAACTTTTGCTGCTACCCTCTCTAGGTAGGTAAATGGCAGGGGAAGGATATTTGTGCAGAAAAAAATAATCGTTAGGGTGACGTTGGTACTAATTTGTTTAATGTGGAGGTGTGGTGTAAATCAATACCCTCTAAAGATGCAATACTCTGACAGTATTTCAGTTAATGTCTGGCAGATTGTGACCATTCAAAGAGGGATAGTAGTCTAGATCAGGGGTGTCCAACCTGCGGCCCGCGGGCCATTTGTGGCCCGCTAAGAGCTCGCATGCGGCCCGCGAGGTACTTCCCAGAAAAAATAAAATGCATAAATATCTATATAATAGATTTAAAAAGAATGTCATTTGAATTAGTTCAATTTCCTCAATCTGAAACCAAACTTTTCTTAACATCTTTGGAAAATTAGTCCAATTTCATCAATCTAAAACCAAAATTGTCTAAATATTGTGTGAAAATAATTAGTCCAATTTCCTCAAACGGAAGCCAACTTTTTTTCAAATTTGCTATAAAAAGGCCAACATCTGTCGGAAAAAAGGAAAATTTATGTTAAATGTGCTCCAAAATCTGCATCTTCGATGTAGCTATGGTCCCTTTTCAGCAAAAAAATTGGTATGGTCCTACTTCCAGATTCTCGTAGGCACGTCATAAACCAAACTTGCCCCCCCCCCGTTCCCCATGATTTGCTTGCGACCCGCAATAGTCGTGGATTCGACCAATGCGGTCCCTGCATCAAAAAGGTTGGACACCCCTGGTCTAAATATTTAAACCCCCATCCCTTCCTTGCATATTTTTTTTCGACGAAAACCCTTTAAGAGATTGTACCCACGGTATTTGTTAAATCAGGGAGCTTAGTTCGAATTGACCGAAAATATACCAATAAATGATAATAAATGTCTATTAAAAACATCAATCGAGAAAAAACTTTAATAAATCCCTGGTTTTTACTTGAAACCGGAGAAAAAAAAAACCGCGATTCCACAATTCTATTTTGAGAGAGATATCTTTACTCATTAATTAGATTGGACCAAATAGTTCAATCCTTTGAATTTCACTCTAAAAAGTCCCATTCAGGAGTGAAATGTTTTACTCCAAAAGACTGAAAAGGGAGTGAAATTTCAAATCTTTTATATAATATTTCAATGATTTACAAAATGATAAAATATGTGCTAAATAATTTGCTTTCAAGATGAAATTTAAATAGCCGTATATTTTTAGACGGAATGTTAGACTCAAATGAGTATTTAAAAAAAAAACAATTTAACTGATTTCCATTAAAGAAAATCACTGATAGTGCTTTTAATATTATGAAAATTATGGGTAGGTTTAGGTTGCTTTATAAGCGCTTATTATATGTAGTCATATTTTAAGGTGTAATGAACTTGGGTTGTTTTAATGTTTACCTATGATCAGATAACTGTCCAGAAGACTTATGTTTAAATGGTGGTGTATGCAGATTGCGATCGGACTTCACGTATAGCTGCTTGTGAGTATGGTGTGATTGTCATAAACGTTTTGACCCACTGACTGTTTTATCATTTCATCTATAAATTTGTTCTTGCCATCTGTAAATTTATTCTTGCCACCTTTTCCCGTAATACATTAGATGAAAAAAGTAAAACCTAGGTATCGTGCCAATCTTAAAATCAACAAGTATTCACAATTCTTAAAGCTAACCCATGTTTAACGTACATTATTTCTGAGTCTAACTTGGGACAGCCCCCCATTGTCTTGATAACGACACAGCCAATAGTTAGAAAATTTGGCAGCAAGATATAGCTATGGGTTATCTCTTAAAATACATAAATAACCAAATCCATCACAACGACCTGATATTGTCTGAGATTCCAGACATTGCTGAAAATAAGCCAATTTTAAATTGCGAGCAAAATGGTATACGCACGCGACATCTGCGGTGTTTACTTTGTCTGAAAGAAAGTATATTTCCTGACATGTGTAGTAAGTTTCATGCTTATCAGTGATTTCTTGTTTGTCCAAATCTCGGTGTTGTCATCCCGGGGTTGTCAATAGCCTTGCCTACTCGGGATATTAAGAGACCTATTATAACCCCCCCCCCGGTCGTCGAAAAATTAGCGTAAAGGGCGGTACTACAATTAGTCGTAACCGTTTAGTCGTTTATTTAAGCTTTTTTTCTATTTTGCGACAGTTTAAAATCCTACAGGGATTTCAACAGCAATCTGGTTACACTGATTTTAAACATTTCTCTCTTTTAGTTTTAACAGTTAAAAAGAATTGATGAATATTGTTATAAATGTGGTATACAATTGCAGATGTGACGCTGACTTTACAGGAGATCGATGTCAAATCCAGAACAACGGAACTGCTGAGCAATCGCCTAGTACAGGTAAGACCCTAGAGAATGCAGACATTCCCAGCACACATGATACTTTGAGAGATGACAATGCTAATATACTTGGTAATACGTGCTTAGGCGACGACAAAAATGGGTTTTGCGGACCCAACCGACCCAGATTTTGCGTTTTGGAAGATTTTATTTTAGTTTTGCCAAAATCATGTAAAATCGGCGTTTTTTTTTTTTTTTGCGAAAACTTATCAATTTTGGTATTTTCCAATATGTTTGTAAAAAATTGTTCACTTTTTCCTCAAGATTTTGTTCAGATTCGGGGGCTATTTTAGGTCAATTTTAACCTCCAGAGAAAAACAAATCGCCCGACCGACCGGCCCTACTTGAAAGGTCCACCCGCTCGTAAAACAGGTTTTTTTTGGCTCATTATGTATGTCTTAAAGCGGCACTGGCACATTTTCACAAAATATGAAATTTCTTCAATTTGCTCTCAAATGATAGTCTAGGCCATTGGAAGAACAGAGATATATTTTACACAAACAAACACATTACCCAAAACAGATAGGGACATTGATATGAGGATAAAGACATCCAGGTAATTTGTAGGCCACGTTTAATGTTTTCATAACTTTAATCAACAAATGTGTATATTACATGAATATTTTTTACTCGTACTCACTGATATTAAAACCAAAAAGGTTATAGACCGGTCAAACAGTGTGCATAGTGTGAGAAACATGCATACGGAGTGTGTGTTCTTGTGTTAAAAGCCATTTTCGTCGTCTGCTGAATTTAGCGTCGCCGGCGACGCTAAATTATAAAATCGTTCTGTTTACCCATAAGGAAGCTGATTTGGTCTTATCATTTCGGGTGAGGGCTTTTGTAAATAAAAGCTTTACAACCATGCAAAAATATCGATTTTGAACAATCTTGAGGGCGCGCTATTTTTCAAATGTGCCAGTGTCTCTTTAACGCCATTTATGAATTATTCCTACTAATGAGATGTTTTACTTTGAGATTTTGAGCTATATTTGTCTGATTCAGAAAAAAAAAACATTGTTTTTTACACAAAGTCTATGTCAACCAAAAAGCGTTGCCTTACCCATATAGAAATCTAGTGCCATACATTTGTTTTAAGGTATGTATAAAGTGGGTTTAAAGTGGACTACTGTATGTTTCAAAGCAAGTCACGCTGGGGTCATGAAAACCAAGTGTGCTAAAATGTTGAATCAAACGTCATGCCACTTTTGCATTATAGAGGGACCAAATGCCACGTATGAAACTTTACTATTTTTTATTAAGTTCTTTGAGAGTATTGTTATTTCTGGTGCCATATACTCTTATAATCAACCATGGTCGAAGGTCCACCAAAGCAGTTAAAGTAATAACAGCACATTTTTAAGAGCGTCCCAATTTTCAACAATTTTGAGATTTTTGCACAGTTGCATTGGTAATTGGTTAGTAAACTATTTAGGTTAATGGTAAAGCTAGAACTCTGTATGTATCGCATAAGAAGAAATGGTTGGGCCATGTAAGTGACAGCGCTCATCCATTAGCTGTTCAGTTTGTTCACGCAAGTCAAGTTAGGACCATTTCCGTGAGATTGTGCCATTTCATAATGGACAGACAGAAATTTCACGTTTCCAGCGCTGGCTTTGACTTAGGATCGGGGATCCCCAAATATCTAAATACAAAATCCATCCTTTTATGATGAATGCACACATTTTTGCATTACCGTTCACAGGTATAGTGTACTATTAGTTATGATGTGAAGCGGAGATATGGTATGGGAAATACAATGCGCGAAGTGTCATACTGGGTGAAGCCAAAGGCTGAACCCAGTATGACACTGAGTGCATGGTATTTCCCATACCATATCGACGCTGAACCTCATAACGAATTTATCATACCACTAAAATTAATTTATTTAATTAGAAGGAGATTAATTTTGTCATTATAGCGTTTTAAAAGTGTGTTTTCATGGTGTTTTAGCACTTTATTTGGTAAACAAAGCTTGATTCACATGTACTCCCCCATTCCGATAATGGTATCACCCACTGCATGTCCACTTACTGTGAGTGACTCACAATCGCGCAAGCTGCATGTTTGTTGTACATCATGTACATGTACCAATGTTGCACTCCGCGGGGGATTTAAACAGTAAGCCTGTCGTGATCATGAAATGAAAAGATAAGAAAACTAAATATAATGTTTACTTACCTTATTAAATCCATGGGTCTTGCAATTCATTAGCTTTAGTACAAGTAGTTGTTTTGTATATTTCCTTAGCTTCAGCTCAAGTAGTTCATTAGTTGTTGTTTTCGTGCAATTCCTTAGCTTAGCACAAGTTGTTGTTTTCGTCGAGTAAATGGATAAACCCTTCAGTTCCTAAGCACGACCAGTTCTTGGTAAATTCAGCGAACTTCAAAAGCAACAATTCAAATCTCGAACACTATTTACATTATGTTTTATATGGGTTCCCTACCATGCTATTGTTGACCGCTACCACTGTAGATGGTCACATTTCCAAATGTACAATTATGTAATTGAATTGGTGGTTGATTTGTGCCATGGACAATGTTCAAATTCGCGGTTCGTGTCGAAACTGCGCGGGCGCGGGCCCAACTCTTGGTGTCATAGCTGCGCCGGTGGCGGCCGGGGCTGCGACCGATTCAAAAGACGCGGACAATTCATCAATTTCTTCTGCTGTTAGATCAAAGTCAAAGTTGACATCGGTATTTGAGTTGATGATAGGCGGCCTACAGTAACTGCAGCTGGAACTTGATGTAGCTAGCAAAAGGTCTAGAAGCTGAAGCCCTGGGAGCTGAAGCAACAGTCGATGAACCCACGGCCAGACATGGGCGACTATTCGGGCTCGACTGGTTGAGCCTGTAGTGGTTGCATCTTCCCTGTAAGTGCTGCCGCCATAGCACTTCGATCCCATGGTAAGTTTTTCTTCAGAAGAAACATGCTGGTACTGCGTAAGGGAATTCACGCTCTTGTGGCCGGTTACGGACATAACTTGCGCTGGTTGAAACCCACTCTTACTCAAACACTGAGCAACCTGTGTGCGGCAGAATGATTTGTATATACGCGTGACAATCCAGCCTCGATACTGAGGGCCTTTATCAATAACGCGTCAGTCACGTCGCGTCGCGTTACTGTCGCCGTTGCGGAGTTATAATGGGAATGTGGTCTTCCTCGCTGGTCGAGTAAAGCAATGTGGTTTTTGCCCAAAATATGCAAGTTTTAAAATATTGCAGCATGGACGTAGTTTCCACACACCATAAACAAATCAGTCGTGATCCAAATAAAACAAGTTTGTACTCAAACTCTCGTTAAAAATGGTTAATGGTAAGGAACTGGATTTCAAAGGACTTATTGACCAATATTTAACACTGGGACACACCATTTAATTTGAAAAAAGGGACACACCATTTAATTGAAAGAGGGGGGGAGGGTGGAATTTGAAAAATAGCAAAAATCACCTACAATAAGAGCAGGAAACAAAAGTTTCCACAGCTTCTAATAATGAAAAAAAAATAAATAAAAAAGGGCGCAAAGCTTCAAAAACCCCGGATCAAATTCTACGTTTTGGCAAGAAAAATACCAATAATAATATATAAAAAAATTTACCCGCCTTGACGTCTGCCCCCTCCCCCGAAGTCAAATGGTGTGTCCCTAACAGGGGGACGAGCTGTAATTGCACGAAAAAAGATGGAGCCGAGTGGCGCTGAACATTGAGGTCGTGGCGCTAAAAGTGAAACAAGTTTTTTTTTTTTTTTTTTTTTTTTAATTATTAAAGTTTTTTCTGAATTTGTTTAACATTTTTACAAGAATATTGACAATTTTATGCAATTCCTTCAGTGTTTCGCCATTTTTTCCTGGTCTTCACTGATTGATCCTCCTTTTTTGGGATCTCACCCAATAACCTCCTGTTTCTCTGTGTCCTGCCTTTCATCGGCTGAAATACCCCCAGTTTAAAGGTGCAAGGAGATATTTTGGGGCACCCATATATTGTGTATATGTAGTGCTTTCATTACAGATAGACCCCCAAATAGATTTCTTACATTGTCTTTGGTTACAGAAATGCCTTGAAAGTGAAAACAAAAGGGCGATTTTCATTTGCTTAATTTCAATATAAAACATAGGCTGAATTTGTATTGCTCCTATACGAAATTAGAAATTTCACAAATTTTGTGTATACCAAAGAAAATTTCCAGCTTTTAAAATTTTCCTTTTTTCCACACATGGGGATATTTTTGATAAAAAGCTTTACACTGATGCAAAAATCAAATTTTTCATATTTTAGGGACACCTGTTATGTGAAATATCTCGTTGCACCTTTAATTTGTCGGCCACACATCCCGTCACTTTTATATTCGAGCCCGGGCCCCCCCGGATAAAAGAATTTATCTTCAAAAAAGGAAATATTTTGAAAAAGTTTCATATTCTCTCCCTGTGAAATCATAATTGTCACGAGGGACGCCAAAACAGAGAGGGAAAAGTGTATATTTTTACGTGTATTTTAATGGACTTCATTGTTTTTGTGGTGTGCGCCTGGGAGACGGGCTATTGGGTTTCAAAATAAGTTCCGGTAAACCAAGGAAACCACACACAACGCGGTTTGTGAGGAAAAGCTAGATAATTCTCTAACCAAACCATGTAATTTAGAGTTATACAAGGAAGAAAAGCATAATTATAATACCAATAACTCACTAACGAAGGGAAACATCCAAAGCGAGGTAACTTTACGTGACGTGACGCGACGCGACGCGCCGTATATTAGATACAAGCCATACTGAGTGCTTTCATAAATTCCCTCAGCGTCTTCTCACCTACCGGGGCATTATAGAACCACACGTTGCTTAGAGGTGTAGATTATTTGGGCCTTCTGCCCATGTGCATCGAATCTGGATGTAGATGAGCGATATACTTTCAAATGATCTTACTGGGCAATCATCACTTGCTGGATTTTCGGGCAAAACCGCTAAAGCTCTCGGAATCATCGCCGTGGGGATTTAGTTAGCTAATCACGAGCTTTTACAACAACTTTCTTCCCGGTTGGATAATTTCAACTTGAAGAGTTCTTCTGCATCTTATGTTTTCTCTGCCTCGACGACAAAAATAATACCTTACGTCCAACTGTACTTTATTGAACAGTCCTCGCGGTGTGTTTATATTCAGCTCATCGGAAACGTACAGTTTTTGCAGATCTTGAGGAGAAATTGACGGATAGTGTGCAGTCTCACCTTTAACTTCAGCTTCAACTCTGCTAGAGCTGCTGAAATTACATTTGCTTTCCTAAATGCAGGATCCTTGATAATATCAAAATCCTTGTTAAATGGCGGTGCTCTCAAATATCGATTCAGACCGTGAAGTAAGGTTTCCAAGCTTGATCGCTTGTAGAAATCTCCAGTTTTACTTTCCGGGCATCGAAGTAAAACGACTCGATGATTCTTGCTAGTTTCCGGCGCTAACTCTCAACGGAGTTATTTCTTCCCTTTCCCATCAAATAGTGATTTCAACGACCTTGCAGGTTTCTGGTTTGCCTGCCTCGTTGCTTTAGGCACGATGTTTTCTCTTTTTTGATCTATTTCTGCCTTTGATAATTGTCCAAATCGGCGTTTTGCTGCCGGTTCATCCCCCGGTTTATTCCATTTACTCGACGAAAACAACAAAATTGAAAAAAATGTCGTCTGCAGATATGAAATTTATAGGATGGGCGATATATGGCTTAAGCTCTTCGGATTTTGCTGTACCACTAATAGAACTTACACGAGAACAAATTTCCAGTACCGTCCAGTTTTAAAGAGGTATGCGCCCTAACCCAAGCTAGCATGTAAAAAGCTGAACATCCTGTTTTGGAAATGGTTTATTCCAAAGTATTGTACGCGGTCATCGACCTAATCATTTTTCTGTATGATGCTAGTAAGCGCGCACAGTACGCCAGTCATTGAATAATAGGGAATACGAGGAATGCGGTCCTTTGATGTTTCACTTAAAAACTATTGATGGTATGATAATAGACAATAACCAACAACGGGCATAGTCTCAAAAAATTATCTTCTCTGCAAGGCAATCACATGGTATTCAGGCTTATGAAGCTATGGTTCTCGAGTTTGATTAGTTGGTTTGCAATAAATAAGACCCTTTTTTTTTAAGAAACTTAGTATTTAGACCTGCAAAGAGGACATCCAGAGCATCTTCTATCAACTTCTGAGGTCACCATGACTTTATTGTTTATTATTGTATGTGCAAGAAAAATAAGAACTGGTAAGAAAACCTACGACTACAGATATTCATTGTATTAAATGTCATAAACAAAAGTATAAAAAGACATTAAAAAGGCAACAACAACCAAAACAAAAAGTTTGTGCCCTGGTTTAAAGCATAATCAGTGATTTGCTAAATCAGAAAATCGAAAAAAAATAATAAAAAATCAGATTTTGTGTATGTCTGCAACAAGTTATAGAAAGTTTCCTACACACCCCGCAAGTGATAAGGCTGAAAGAATCCTTAAAGGACAAAATCGGATATTTCAATCAATACTCTCCGTACGGGGACACTTACTGCGACACATAAGAATAGCAGATTCAATCGTCAAGCACTGGGTTTCGTTCTCTCCTGACGATTTTTCAGTTGCAAACATAATTTAAGCGAATTCTACAGACTTATCCTTCACTTTTAAGCTCTTCTACAAATTTTAAAGATTTTGACTCTTTCGGAAGAATCACCGATGTGTATTTAAGAAAAACCAAATAATTACGTATGAGGTTTTACTGTCAAATTATTCGATCGTTTTAGTAAACGTTTTGACATTTCGTCTGTTTAGCCCTCTCTCTATCTCTCTTCAGGTGGTGGTGGGATCACAACAGAAGGTAAGATTGGAGTCGGATATGGAGTGCGTCTGACACGCACTAGGCTATTGTTTCTACCTAGTAGTCTACTACATGCGGATGCCTCCACGCCCTAGCATTCCACAACCTCGAGGCCTGACATCGCGACCCATTACCAGGATACGGGGCCCCATCGTCATCACTTGTGACTCCAATTTCCCTTAATGAATTCTACAGTAACGGTAAGGTCATATACAAGCCCTTGCAGAAATTTTGTTCAAAATTGGTATCAAAAGTGTATCAAATATGTTCAAATATAGATTTGATATAGATTTGATATATCAAATCTAGTCAAACAAAATTAACAAAAATTGACGGTGTCAAATATGTATCAAATTTGTATCAATCGTATCAGGATTTTGATCTATGTCAAAAGTGTCTCAAATTGGATTACAGTTTTTTAACATTTATCCTGTGAGTGTCAAATCTATGCAAATGTGTGTCAAATCTATATTCAAATGTGACTTAGCATTTTTTTCACTATAGTGGGTCAAATCATATCAAATTGACTTAGTATTTTTTTCACAATATCATGTGTGTCAAATCCTATATCAAATTGGACTTAGATTTTTTCACATTATAGTGTGTCCACATCTATATCAAATTGTACTTAGTATTTTTTTCAAAATATGTTCAAATCTATATCAAATTGGACTAAATGGTTTGCACATTATTCATGTGTGTCACTAGATGATATCTATCAAATTGCACTTATTTTAGTACATTAAATTCATGAGTCTTTTCACAATGGATATCTTACACAGTCAGTGTATCATTGGGGATATCCCTATGTATAACTTTGCATATACAGGAGGTTTACCATATTTTTAGGGGACACATTTTTTGTAAATATCTCGTTGTCACCTTTAATTTGTCGGCACCATCCCCGTCACTTTTGATATTCGAGCCCGGGCCCCGGATAAAATACTTTATCTTCAAAAAAGGAATATTTGAAAACGTTTCATATTCACTCCCGTGAACATCATAATATTTCACGAGGGACGCCAAACAGAGAGGGAAAAGTGTAAATATGTTTTACGTGTATTTTAATGGACTTCATTGGTTTTGTGTGTGCGCCTGGTAGACGGGCTATTGGGTTCAAAAATAAGTTCCGGTACACCAAAGAAAACACACGTCGCGGTTTGGGAGGAAAAGCCTTGATATTTCACTAACCAACATGTAACTTAGTCGATAAAAGGAAGAAAAGCATAATATAATACAAATAACTCAACTACGAGGGGAAACATCCAAGCAGACGTAACTTTTACGTGACGTTACACGCGACGCGACGCGACGTGACGTGACGCGTATTTAGATACAAGTCATACTGAGTGCTTTCAATAATTCCCTCAGCGTCCTTCTCACCTCCCCGGGGCATTATAGAACCACAACTTTGCTAGAGGTGGAGATATCCTTGGGCTCTGCCATATGCATCGCAATCTGGGATTTATATTGAGGCAGAGTATACTTTTCAAATTGATCTTAACTGGGCAATCTTCACTTGCTGGATTTTCGGCATAAACCCGCTAAATTTCTCGGAAATCATCGCCGCGGTGATTTTTAGTTAGCTAATCACGAGCTTTTACACATACTTTCTTCCCGTGTTTGGAAGCAATTTCAACTTTGAAGAGGCCTTCTTCATGCATCTATGTTTTCTCTGCCTCGACGACAAAAATAATACCTTACGTCGAACTCTACTTTCTTTGAACAGTCCTCGCGGTTGTGTTTATATTCACTCATCGGAAACGTCAGTTTTTTGAGCTCTTGAGAGAAATTGACGGATGTGTGCAGTTTCACCTTTACCTTCAGCTTTCAACTCTGCTAGAGCTGCTTTAAAATTATCATTTGGCTTTCCTAAATGCAGAGCGCTCGATATTATCAAAATCCTTGTAAATGGCGGTGCTCTCAAATTCGTTCAGACCGTTACGTAAGTTTCCAAGCTTGATTGCTTGTAGAAATCTCCAGTTACCTGCAAAACTCCAGGTTTTTGTTGAATCTGCAACAACCAGTCGGTGTTAAGCTTGTTAGTGTTAATTCTGGTGTTAAAGTTTAGGATGGGTACACCGCTTGGTGTTGCGCAAATTTGGTTATGCCATTTTGGGTGGTCTGCTTATGTCATGCTAGACCGTAGCAACTAACTATAGAAACCAACAATAAAAACAGCAAACAGTTTCTAACTAACATGTTAGATGTATTCGACGACGCGCGATAACCAGTTAACAAACTACCAACATTTGGTGTTTAATACCTAACACCAAGGAGTGTGGTCCTCCTCGGGACACCAGAGGGTGTTTAAGATTAACACCAGTGTTATTTAACACCAAGAGTGTTTTTTTAACCCTTTGTTCAATTTAAAACCAAGGAGGGTGTTAAATACATAATTAACACCGACCAGTGGTGTAAGGATTACCACCAAGAAGTGGATATGTTATATTGTAACACCAAAATTAAGTGTCCATATAACACCAATTTTTGGTGCAACTTGAACACCATAGTGTGGGTCCTCTGCAAACTCCGGCTTGGTGTTAAAATCAACACCCCTCCGGTGTTAACTTTAACACCGATGTTTTTGCAGTGGACTGTCCCGGGCATCGAAGTACAACGTACCGATGAGTTCTTGCTAGTTGTTCCAGCGCCTAGACTCTCCAACGGAGTAGTTTGATCCCTTTTCCGTCAAATATGATTTCAACGCCCTTCAGGTTTTCTTGTTTTGCCTGCCTCGTTGCTTTAGGCACGATGGTGTTTTCTCTTTTTGATCTATTTCTGCCTTTTCTGCCTTGCTAATTGTCCAAATCGGCGTTTTTCTGCCGGTTCATCCCCCGTTTTATCCAATTTTACTCGACGAAACAACAACATTGAAAAAAATGTCGTCTGCAATCTTATAGGTGACTGAAACGCGATATGCTTTACGCTTCGGATTGTCGCTGTACCCTAATAAGTCACTTACACGGAACAAATTTTCATACCGTCCGAGTTTTTAAAGAATGTTTCGCCCTAACCCCAAGCTAAATGTAAAAAGCTGAACAGTCCCTGTTGTTGTGGAAAGGGTTTATTCCAAAGTTTTGTACGCGGTCATCGACCTCATATTGTCTTTATTATGGCTAGTAAGCGCGTACAGTAGCGTCATTGACATAATTGGGCAATCGAGGAATGCTGCTCCTTTGATGCTTCACTTAAAACTACTTGATGGTATTATAATAGAACAATACCAACACAACTGTGCATAAGTCTCAACAATGTCTTCTCTGCAAGGCATTCACAATGGTATTCACAGGCTTACTGAAGCTATGTTCTCTAGTTTGATCTCGTTTTGTTTTTGCAATAAATAGACCCTTTTTTTTAAGAAACTTATTATTTAGGACCTCAAATAGGAACATTTCCAGAGCATCTTCTATCAACTTCTAGTTCACCCTGACTTTATTGTTTTCTTATTGTATGTGCAAGTGATTCCATATTACAGTTTAATAAAATCAGAACACCAATTTTTAAATATATCATTATTAAAATTTCATAACAGAAATGTTATAAAAAGGACATTTACAAGGCAAACAACACCAAAACAAAACGTCTGATGCCCTGGTTTAAAGCAACTATCAGTGATTTTCTAAATCATAATCGAACAAAAATAATAAAAAATTAGATTTTGTGTAGGTCGGCAACAAGAATAGTTTCCTTCCTAACACAGCAAACCCCGAAGTGATACGGCTGGAAAGAATCCTCTAAGGACAAAATCGGATATTTTCAATCAATAACTCTCCGTACGGAACTTACTTACTGCTACACATAATTGAATGGCGATTCATATCGCCAAGCCCTGTTCTTCGTTTCTCATTCCTAGGATATTATATTCATTTATAACAAAAATATTTAAGAGATTTCTACAAGACTTATCCTTCACTTTAAGCTATTCCTTACAAATTTTAAATATTTTGACTCTTTCGGAAATCACCGAGATTGTTAATTTAAGAACCAATATAATTACGTAATTGATGTTTATTTCAAATATTTGCGAATCGTTTTTAAAGTCAACGTTTTGACATTTTCGTCTGTTATCCCTCTCTCGTCTCTCTCAATGTGGTGGTGGGATCACAACAGAAGGTTATGATTGGAGTCGGATATGGAGTGTTCTGACGCCAACTATCTCATTGCTTGCCTACCTAGTAGTCTAAGTCTACTACCCTTCGATGCCTCCCCGCCCTAGCGATTCCACAACCTCGGCCTGACATTCAGCGACCCATTACCAGGATACGGGGCCCCATCGTCATCACTTTAAACTCCAATTTCCCTTGCTATGAATGCTACAGTAACGGTAAAGTCATTATATGCAATACAAACTTAGATCTAGTTGTACGCTTAAACACTGTCCTCACTTCTGCTCTCCTAAACCGTTGGCTGTGTCCCCCTTTGTATCACAGGTCAAAATTAATAAGTCCCCCCTGATAAAGTACTTTTTTTTTCTGGAAAAGTTTAGGCTCTTTAAACTGTTACAAAAAATGTTAAATGCATACACTGCAATTTACACATGTAATAGCAAAACAAAAAATACCACAAAGTAACATTCTCCCCTGAAATTTGGTCATTTATTAATTTGATGACGAATTGAAAATGACCGTTTCGTGTATTGGATTGTTTGTTTTGTTTTTTGTTATTTATTCGGCAATTCGACAAAGAAAATTACAGATATACAACAAATAAATAATCCTAGCACATACGTCAACCAGTCCAATTAGCCCAGGATACCCATTAAAGTCGGCGTGAATTGGCCACTTAATTTCCAATGGGGTCCATGAAAATTACATATGCACCTGTGACCGAGGCACAACACATAACTAGCAAAAAGCGAACTAGCAGAAATGAACATGGCTTGGCAAGGTGATTTTACTGTAGAGAAAATCACTGAGAGAAGTACCAGCCGACATTGTCTCATCTCAACATGCAACCATTAAATAGCGCAACCATCTAAAACATGCAACCCGTACAGCCCGTACGGTTTGCACAATCACCTTCAGTTGCGCTCTCAAAATAGCTAATCGATTCATGCAACCTGATGGGTGAAAATCGATGCATTGGGTGTCGGGCTGGCGTTTTAGTGGGTGTTATTTGGGCGCCCACAACCACAAATAACGCCACGTACTATACGTGTACTATCCTAAACACGTAAACTCAACATGATCTCGATGTTCTCTACCCCGCACAACATCATTTTGACGTTTTCTGCCGATTGTTTAATCTCACTTGCATCACTTTATACAACGTTGGGGTTGTAGTAATCATAAACTTCGAATCTCAATCACTGGTGTACTAAGTGTATTTGTTGTTATGAATGCCTATTTAGGGGCACACCACTAACTAAACCCTCCTATTGAAATGCCTTACATGCCCCTCGAGATTTTTCAATGGTTACGTGTTTTTGTGCTCGTTATTTCATATTTTTAACAAGTGCACAAAGCGTGCTTCTTTTCTTAAACCACTATCAATGATTTCTTCACATGTAAACAATCGCGCCCCCTATTTTTCATCAAGTTTATTTTTTTTTGCGCTGTTTTATTGGGAAATGTGTACGTAAAAGTCCCTGTAGGTGGTAAGCCTACACGACGCCGTAATTGTCACGATATTTTGATTTCTTATGCTTTTTTACTAATAAAATTCTGATCCGACATTTTTAGGTGGTAGAAAATCAATCGTAAAATGACATATTCCAAGACCGCTTTAAAATGATGATTTGTCTGTGTTTCTTCACAAAGAACAGTAATATATGTTATTGAGATATTGATATAACACTAAAAATTTAGACAAAAAGACAAAAGACAAAAGAACAAAATTTGGCAGTTTGAATTTGAAAAAAAAATTACTGATAGTAGCTTTAAGGTCTCAAATATTTGCCTGTACTGCTGAAGAAATTTTTATTAGG
>JAMKCH010018538.1:0-21862 GCA_023653785.1 Ophioderma brevispina
AAAAATTACGGGAATAAACAAATCAGACAAAACGATACAAAGGACACACAATTAAAGAGACAAGAAAAAAAACAGAAAGTAGTCATAAGAAATTTAGTACAGAATTCATAATTATATATAAATAGGAAGCAAACACATAATTTGTATCCCCTAAGTTAAATAATCTAAACATGTCTTTGTGATTGTTCTTAACAGATTTTTTCCAAAATAATGCCATTTCAAGTCACATGTCAAAAGCCCTTTTAAGCATCCGGAAGATAGAGCTGAAATTTTGTTTTAAAAGCCAATAGTTCTTGCCTTCCTTATATCATTAAACTATTCCAGATTTTGAGGGCCAGTTGTTAATACTGACTTTGTTTATGGAAAATGAATTACAGGTGTTAGTCTTATTTCTTGTATTGTAGTATGATTTCTTCGTGATTTGAAACATCCTTTAAATGAAGTGTAGCATCTTGTCTATACTTATACATGAATATATCTATTCTTTTTCAGACATGTAAAAACATTCAATACATTGTATTTTTTGAATAAGGGCTTAGAAGGACATGAAAAAGTGCTATTGGAAAAATCCTTAAAGCTCTTTTCTGTAGTCGGAAAACACTTTACTTAAACGTTTCCTTTGAATGTATACCCCATAGCAATATACCATAGTTTATGTATGGTAACACTAATGAACAGTAACCAACGGATACATTGGTGTGTTTGGCGTAAAAACAATGGAAACTTGTTAGTACCCTATGTTTGAACACGACGCACACATTGTCAATTTGACTTTTCCTAGTAACTTTTCATCAATTGTTAGGCCTAGGAATTTGGCCACCTTTACTCTATTTAGTTTGCACCATCAAGAAAAATGCTTTGAAGCTCACCATTTCTCGTTTGGTGAGGTGTACCAAGAAAAACATAGATTTGTTTTTTTGGCATTAAGCGACAATTTGTAGCTTTAACCAGTTACTAATTTCTTCCAGCTCTTTATTTAACATTGCTACAGAGCGTAGATAACTTTTTGTGAGAGCAGAAAAAACTGGGTATCGTCCGCAAACAAAATAAAGGACAACAATTGGATGTGTGGCAAAATGTCATCATATATATAATAAATAAACCGTGGCCCTAAGATGGAACCTTGGACACCACAATCATACCTACTTTAGGTGACTTGTTTGAATTAAAAGACAAAATATGTGGTCTTAGAAAGATAATTTAGAAACATCTAAACCAATATGGTCTATAACTTATCCAATAATACTTTGTGGTCTCTGGATCAATGCACTTTGGATAAACACATTAAATATACCAACAGTGTACAGTTATCATATATTGCCTTATAATAGTATTAACAAAATCTAATTACAGCCATATATACGTAGAGTGATTTTTACGAAACCCATATTGCTTTTGATACAACATATTTTTTTACATAAGAACAAACAACCATCGTATACAAGGCGTCAAGATTTAGAAAAGCAGGGCAATACGGACACAGGTCTATAATTGCCAAACACTTCAGGATTTCCCTTTATAATGGTACAACCGTAGCTATTTTTAAATTATCTGGTACAATTCCATTACACAGAGAAGTATTGAATATTATCTCTAATGATATGCTATTCACTGGCAATTTTTTTTAAACCACAATTCAGGTTTTCATATATATCCATGACCCAGACTTTTTTTACATCCAAGTTTTCCCCGAAAATTGTTAAGATTTCTTTTTCCAGGTCGTTTTAATAAACAAGTTAAGATATGGCTTTTTCCTAGTGTAAGATGTAAGTTTTTTTCCCCCTGTATGTTGATACTAAATGCAATGTTGATCCTCGACTGAAAAGTCTTTTGTTAAATTTCCTGTGCGATTTCATACAGGGGCGGATCCACACTTTGACTAGAGGGGGGAGGGGGTGCCACGATAAAATTGGCTAGATGGTTCGTAGAATGGCGGATGCGGGAGGGTTGTGGGCGCCCCCCCCCCCCGCCCCCCCCCGCGCGTGAAGCGGCGGAAGCTTGCATTTTTATCATGGCAATCAAGCTTTTTTCCCATGTAGTTGATGGGGGGAATTGATCCTCATTTCTAAATGCGCTGGAAAGAGTTCTTTATACAATAATATTATACCCGGTGAGCACAGCCGAGCCCGAAATTTTAAATTGTTTGGATTTGGACAAAAATGTGTTTACCTTTTCATTTCATTTTCGTTAATGTTTTGGTCTTATACTGTTTACAGGTATGATAAATGGTATTAAAAAGAAAAAAATATATTGAATTAGTTTTGTTTGAATTAACTACAAATGTAAAGTTGTTTTCAAAGAGAGTAAGGGAGGGGTATGGTGTCTGAAGCAGTGAACTTTGAGGGATTTTTCTTAATTTTTCCCTATAGTGGTATTACATGTTACAAATCATATTGCAGCCCATGTCACAAAGTTTTAAAATTTATGTAATTTTTGCTCTGGTTGCCATGGTAACCACGTAAGGCATCTGATTGGCTAAACACTAGAACGGGCGGAACTAAAAAACTAAACAAGCTACTTGGGGCGAACTTGGCTGGCATGTGCAGGGGGTAAAGACGCAGTGAACCATGAAGCCGGATTTTTGATACCGTTGCCATGGTCAACCAGGAATCAACCATCACATATTTCATGGCTTAATTTGAATTTGGAACACAATTTTGAAAATCGGGCTTCATGGTTCACTCGGCCTATATGGGCTTAATATGTTTGTGCCAATTTTCATTGTCATAAGCATTAGCGTTCTCTAGTTATGTTAGTTTTCGTTTGGGTTGTTTGCGCGTATTTTTACGAAACGAGTATTAGACCTCTAACATTTAGACAAAATTGAGGGCGCTTTTTGATGTGAAATTGGAATTTTTGTTTAAATTTCATTTTAGACTGTTATCCACAATTATAATGAAAGAATCATCGAAACAGGTGAATCCATTGTCCTGTAATTAACTTTTAAAAATAATTTTCTTAAAGAAAAAAATAAAAAAGATAGAAAACAATAAAATACATAAAAAATCACTTGCCCAGTACATTTAATTACTTTAATTATGGACAAAATAATAATGCATTATTTATTTACTTCGACTTAGCCAACATAAATGGCGTTAAAATGGCGTATACATCATATCTTTTAAAATATACTTTAACTATAACCCATTTAAATTTTTTACATGATAACGTATAGGAGACTATGCGTTTTTGGCCAATTTCGAGTACACTGCTTCACTTTGATCAGCCCATATCTCGGGAACCGAATGTCCGATTGGGATGGAATAAAATGCATTTTGTAGATTACAGTCTACACAATTACGCCATTTAACAGTATCTCATTTTCGTAAATGGAACAATTTTTTTACCAAAGTTCAGCCCCATACCCCCCCCCCTTAAGTATCAAAAACCTTGTCGGGGCCATTTGCTTGGAAAAAAAAAGCGTAGAGGATGACAAGTTGCAAAGTTGTATTATAAATTTAGCTGCCACTGTGTTTTTTATATTTTATTTTCTGGTCAGAATTAGGGATTTGAGCGCAATTCCTACAGAATCTATGAGAATCAGTGTTTTAGAAAAAACGGTAAAAACACCAACAATTTCCAAAATAAACAACAATTTCCTCTTTCTGCCACCGCATAAATTGCTATGTTCTCCACATTGTGGGCCTGAAAGTTGCCGAATTAGCGTAATTACGTACCCAAATGTCGCCCAACCTTTACTCCTTACCCGACCCTCTTCCGACCCCCGGTACCCCGGCCTCTTTAAAATTTTCACATATACCAAATAGGCCTAAAAAAGTAAATAATACCGCAAGCATTTGCAATCAAAATCTCCTCAGTGTACATGTTCATGTTGAATTATTGTTTCTTCTGTTACTTTTTTTGTAACTCTTGCCTAGATAGATGGCGCTTATAATATTATTTATTATTAATTATTATTATATATATTATTCTGAATTCGTATTTTTATTCTTCTTTCTTATTATTATTATTATTTTTTTCAAACCATATCTTATTTGTTTGAGTAATATGGAATGGTCAATCTTCGTTTACTGATTTGGAGTATTTATACATGAAAAAGCAACTACTCCCCTCCTCATCTATTGAATTGAACATTCCAAGCATCCATATGTTAAGGTAAACAAAAACAAGCAGTGGTAAATAAGTCCGGAGTGTTTCCAAAAATTTTTCAAAGAAAATTAACAAACCTATTGATTAAAAAAAAAAAAAAAACGATATTGTTTATTTTTGCTCAACTTTGTCATTTTCATATACCGTATATATTTGTAAGCATGAAAAAATGAAAAGAAAACATGGTAATTTTTCGCCATACGTGAAGTGGTCGGCCACGTTTTTAAGGTAAGTTTTGAATCATTTAAAAATTTTCGGATAAAAGACCATAACGGAAAATGGCGTACGCCTATTTTTTTGTTTTGGGAAGTTTAATTTCGCCTAAATTCAATGGAGTTGGCAGTCCTTTGGTGCACCGTGCTTTTGCCGTTTGCAAGGTATATTTAAAAAAAATGGTGTTGAGAACTATCACGTCAAATTTCTCAAACAGTGGTCATCTCCTCCCTCTTTTCTTTTCTCTTAGAAGATCCTTCAAAAATGCCGGCTTTTTCGGGGGGGTGGGGGGGGGTGGGGGGGTGCCAAGGCACCCCGCGGCACCCCCCCCCTGGATCCGCGCCTGATTTCATAAGGATCGGTAATTTTTATTTCCAGATACAAACTTCTGCGAACACGATTTTTTGCAAGGTCTAAGAATAGAATTAAGACCTTCCATGTATTTCACATATTATATCTTTCTTTCTTTTCCGCGAAGATCACTATAATAACTTGTTTTGCTAAACGTAAGATAGAGTTCAACTTATTGCGATTTTTGTATTTATTAATATGTTTAACTCGGTACAGTTTTCTAAATTTCTTACTCAGAGTGTTCTTTCTTTCTTCGAATTGACTTTAATAAACCAGATTGTAATCCAGGTGACCTGGTCTATTTTTCTTCTCTAAACTTAATAGTTTTCATTGGAATACTTTATCTAGAAGATGGTTCAACGTCTTCAATAACATTGTCTAAGAGACATAGGATCATCAGAAGACAAATCTCCAGTCATTTACGTTACTACTTAGTTCTGATTTAAGTAATTGCACATTTTGCTCAGTATAAAATAAATAATCGCTTTTCTATATAGTCATTACTTGTACTCTTTCTAGATACCTTAGAGTTGTATAGTGAAAATAGGGAGGTGGTCCCGCTTAGATCAGTCATTATTATCCCTGATGTTTGATGTAACTGAGTGGTAAATATAGTATCAATGAGTGTGGCTGATTTTTGATGTAATTATTCTGGTCGTTTTGTAATGGTGGGGTACATTGAATAAGATACCAAGTTATTAAAGATCACTAGGATAAGACTGAATGTCTTCATTTAACGATTTTATATACGTCGGCCGCCCATCAGATACACAGTTTTTGGGCTTTCATTTTTTTGTAAAGAATTTTTGATAAAAGCCTATTTGGCAAAATTTAATTCCTTCATAGCCCTGGTCAGGCGGATCGGTACATAATGCAACATTATTTTTTTGTACAATCCTTTCCGTTTTCAATTTTCGATCAACAAAAACTTCTACTTGATTAGGGTTTTCAATTTGTGACAAATCATTCGTACATGATAATTGAGGCGTCCTTAATATACAAACAACGCCACCACCAACCTTCTATTTTGGGTTATTTCAACTGCTAGATTATATCCATTGAGATTGAAATAATCAGGGTTCGTTATTTAACCATGTCTCCACCAGACCCATAATTGAAAATTTATATACCGTTCAGAAGAAAAATCTTCAGAGTATCACAGTTTTTATTCAAACTGCGGATGTTGATATTCAAAGGGACAGATTATTTTTCTGATAGATTAGATAATTCTTTTAGCTGCTCTTCTGTATAGTACGTTGAAAAACTATTACAATCACCATCATTCATTCGGATTGGAACTTAGAGGATCTAAAGTACAAGTGTTCGTAGTTTATTGGTATTGACCTCTTTAATGACATTCTTGTCCTCATAATCTATATCATTCAGAGTAGGAATTCCTTTGCTCCATAGTAATATTATTGAAAGGCACTAATATCTTCTTACATATGCTTTACAGTGCATAACACTAATACAACAACATTTACGGAAAGCTTTGTTAGTTAAATCACGACAACATTTGTTAGTATACTTCTTGAAATAAACATAACAGCCTTCCCCATGAGTTTCTTAACATGCTTTTGACATACCGAGCAAGGACAAGACCTAATTAACAATACGACAACAACAGACAACATTTATATAACAGAAATAAAAATGTAATGTATTACAGATAATGCTATATAAGCTGGTATGAAAGCTAACATATATTATACCCACATTGTCATCAAAGCACATTGTCATATCAAACAGGCCAAAATATACGAGTGTTGGATGATCGTGTTAACATAAACGTAACACACTTTAGATATTTTTAACCTACAACACCAAAACTATTATAGGTTAAATATCTTTCACGAATTGTTGTATTTCTCAAGCAAGTAGTAATCAGCGGTAGTTAACATCAAATCTGCAATCAGTGGAGCAAACTTGGGAAGTGTTCCATTGACATGTGTTACATAACGCTTATATTTCCTTCAAAACTAACATGAACTCGAATCGAGTGATGGTACATTAAAGTGTTAAAAAGTAATTGTGGTTTAAGATTCTTTTTAAATTTCTCAAATGTGATACTTACTTTCGAAGTTAATGTCGCCTATAGTTGGGGGTGTAATCTCTTCTGATACACCCCTGTCGCAGTGATCAGCATTGGTTTCATATGGCAGGAATATAACACATAGTCGGTCGGTATCCGTGAACGAAAGTCGACTATTGGCCAAAGTTCCTAAGTGTAAGCAATTTGAACCATATTTGGGCCCAAGTGCCCTAATGTACACTTTTAATTTAAACCTTTTTTTGCAGTTTTAAAAACAAACGAATGTTGTGGTTTCCATATGGATACAATTATTTACTTAATTGAATAAAGAGTGCAAAACGATGGGCGCTTTTAAGGGCGCACCCTGTATTTTAATACGGTAATAAATGTCACAAATTCGTGCTAATAACTAACCGTTTTGGCGGCCAATTTCAATTAGGCACTTACGATGCTGATAGCAACCGTATCGGTATCCCTTAACTCAATCATAATTCTTCATCTACATAATTAAACTTGCCTTCCTCTTGTGTCCTTAGTTGGCTCAGGGTCGTCATACAATTGTAATTCATGTATTTGTTTGATGGTTTCAACTCCAGTTTCCATAAAGAGTGGATGAAAGTGTTCACTGGGTTCATGCTCGTCATCGTTGGTAATGGAGATCCGAATTTGTTCCCTTGTTTGCCACTCAACGTTATTTCTGCGGAAATTGGCTGATAGTCTTCCCCCTCTACAGCAGTTTCACGTGTGACGTAATTAACTCTTTACTTTAAAAAGTATACATTTTTTCAAAAATCTTAAAGGCATTGACTGAGCACATCGATAAAAACTCAAATTTATCCATTACCAAATTGGTGTTTGTAAACGTTTTGTAAACTTTATTCCTTGTGATTGTAAATTAATGTTGATTTACTCTCAATTACGATTATGATTAGGCTGCAATAACTCACTGACAGTACGAGAACCAGTTCCACTTTTCGTAATATATACGATGATCCATGGATTTGGTGTCTCTTCGAAAGTATAAAGGGGAATTTCCCAGCTGACTTGTACTAATAATTAGAGGAGAAATAAGATCAACAGACAAAACACTCCTAATCTATTCTTACAGAACACATGCAGAAGGGTCATTTGGTAAAACACTGCAGTTGGTTGCTAATTAAAAAAGGGGTTGTGGCCGGCTATACTTTTGGGGGGTGGCAAAGAATGGATTGTGTTAAAAGAAGGACAGGTCCGTTTATATGATATTGAATGACACTACATAACAACGTCTCGTCCTTAAAAGTAAAAAAATAAATTAAGCTAAATGTTGGCGGATATTTTTCATTCTGAGGCTCGTTTGTATTGTCTTACACATCCATATTAACTGTGCTCGTAATATGTTTTCTTCTTAAAATGATTAGCGCACCATCACAAGCAGTTGGATCTAAAACATAAATCATTAAAAAATAAAGCTATGTGCGCCTTTGATCACTGGCTATGATTGGTCCATATCTTTCACATTCAAACAATATAATTGTTCTCTTTATTATTATTTTATTAAAACTTCTTTAAAGGGTAAACTTCAATAATTGATCCAGCACTGCTTTCCATACGGGCCCTCTTCTTAAAAAGTACATACAGACTCATACTCATATACATAAAATAATTTTAAAACTACATTACTAAATATACAAGAGATATATAGATAATAATTAAACAATTCCATATACAGATATCACTAAATATGCTTCTTGTACTGATTGCTTAAGGGGGCCTATGGGGTTGGAAGGCCTAAAAAGACAAATTACCAATTGAAATTTAGGACCAAATTACCTTTTCTTTTGCTTTTGTTGACAAACAAGCGAGGCTTCCGTTCAAAAGTTAATGGTCGAAAATGCAACTTCGCGAGGCGAAATTTTTGTTTTAATTTCTTATGTATTTCATTGTTTTTTCAATCTGCTATATTTTAACTTTTTCGGCTTTAAAATTTAAAACTATATCTCGAAAATAATTTTTGCTGTTGATCTCTAATTTTTATGAGGGAAAATTCAATCTCTAATTGTTTAATGTATAATAATACCAAAACATTGTTTCTAAAATATACAACACCTAAAAACGGTGTTTTTCTAGACTAAATTGCCTATATCTCAAAAGTGAATTTTGACGATATGTTCATCGAGGCGCGCAGTATTTCTCAAACTGACTTACCCTTGAGATATGGGATAAAAAGCAAATTGCAAATAGGGCAAGTTTGGGCTATATAATGAACCACCATGGTGCCAATATCACCATGGTAACATGATTAAGGGGTCATTAGTAAAAAACGAAACCAATAATTATTTTTCCCTTTCTTGAATATTAAACATTGATATTGCATTTTCACTAATATTTCAAAACTTAGAGATCAAGTATTCATTTTCTTCATAACTTTTGAACTGAAGCTCCGTTGTTGTCAAACACAAACAAAGAAGGTAATTTGTCCTGATTTCAATTTCCAATTTGTAGTTATCCTTCCAACCCCCCCCAAAAACATATCCCCTTAATGGTAAGAATTAAGCACATATATAAATATCTCATGCCATTTTTTTTAGGATACTTGTTTAATTTACCATAGGTTTCTAGAGTGAACCGCTATAGATAAATTTTAAATGTTATGTTCCAATGGTCACTATACTTTCCAGATATCGGATTAATTATACACTTTGTTTAATATCACTAGGTGTATGCATTATGAAAATCAAATCACAGTAACTATAATAGGTTTTTTTCATGGGCACTTCTGTAGTGTTAGTGCACTGGGGGGTCCTATGATCCATGCTAATTAAACAAAAACGACGCCAAGGATTTTTGCGTCAATCCAAGCGTAAAAGAAGTTAAAAAAAAATATATTGTACGCTAAAAAGCGCCTGCCGAAAAAATGGTTCCATTAAAAAAAGGGGGGGGGAGCTTCTTTATGCGTTAACTTTTTAAGTCTTCAATCTAACAATGATATAAATATGATTTAACTCACCATCGTCATCAGTAATATACACAGTTGTTTACTCGTGGTGCCTATCCACGCCTGTGCCCAGATGCATGGTGACGTAATCCTAGGTAGGTTCTGGAGCATGGTCGTTAACGATATCAACATTCACACTGCTTCGCATGAACCACTGAAGCTGATTTGAGAGGGCGGTGCGAAAATCAACCCCAGCTCGTTGCTGTAGCTTCTAGCTGAATCGATCACTGTTTAATAAACATGTAAAATACTTTCAACATAATATCATTTTTTTTAAAAATCTACTAAAACAGTCTTTTTTGCATAGATTACCGTACATTGTTTAACATTCGCAATAAAATTGCAGAATGCTGTGCTCACTTCCTAACAATTGTCCCGCTCTTCGCCAAGTGTACAATTTAGGGAGATGTTATGGAATGTCTCAGTTTATTCGAGACCATTATATATCTGATGATTTCCATGTGGTAGCAGAAAATGTAAAGCACAATTAATACTGTCTGTACTCCCGCTATTTTTTTAACAAATACCTGTTTTCAACCTGAATGAGGGATCCTGGTACACATGATGTCAACATGTCCAGGATAAATTGCATGGCAGAGATGAAATACCCCAGGCTTTTTCCGAGGATTGTGTTTTCACCATTGTCAATGGTTTCTAGAATATGTTAAGATTCAAATTTCGGGTAAATGATCAGTTGCACAAGACTTCTCTGGCAAAGTGAACCATACTCATGCACAACATCACATTAATGATAGTGATGTCTTCCCTCTCTTTTCTTCGGTCACATGTAAGTTTATCATATTATTTTTGGCATTAAGAAGAACGACATTTTTACCTCCACCATTTACATCACTAAACATTTCATCTGCAAAACTATTAGGAAATCATGTGGAAGTGGGCCTTACTTTCTTAATACCCCCACAAACTCCGAATATTTTTTAGTCGTAGATGTGTCCCCTCTTCTTTCCTAAGCACACTCGAACACTATCGTCGCTCTCCGTTGTCTCAAAGCGATCGCATTTCCAGAAATATTCGGCTGAATCAATTACGAAAATGATTCTTTAGAATGGCCGTTTTTCATGATAGTGTGCAGTTAATTTAGTAATATTTTTTTCAAGTACCTTCTAGCTGAAAAGTTACAGAAACAATTCGCATCATAAAATATCGTCGCGTAATATGAGATTACTTACGTCAACAGCCTGTTTTCAGCTAGATCTGGCGATGTTGACAATTCGATTCGTACTTCGTAATTACCTCGCCACATGATTCCCTACTCTAAGTTAATTTCTATTAATTATAGGTGTCAGTGAATCCATAATGTCAGTGAATTTCAAGCCGTTGTGGACATACCCTTCATTCAAAGTGAACCACATCAATTTGAACATTGTTTCTATCACATTTTCTATAGAAAATATGTTTTGAAAACTGAACATTGTCGTCTTCTTTGAGTTTGACTGGTCGGCCCCCACTCCCTCTGAGAGGTCTGCATTTGGTTTTTTATATTGATGACTTACAACTTTAACTATTCCCACGTACCGTCGTTGTCTTTTATGGTAACGGTTTACCGATAGGGTTCCTCCAGGTTTCTATGTCCAATCTTGTAATCAGGATCTTCCAGGGTAAGAGTGAAAGATTCATCACTTTCGACAACCGAGTCATCCTCAATCGTTAAGGTAATAGATTCCATATCATCGTTCATAGGGAAGGTCACAGTATTGCCCGATATACTAAAATCAGATGGAGACGCTGCATTGACTTCGTAGGACGTCCAATATCTGTTTTAAATGCATGTCGAAACTTGAATAACCTCTTTTCACTAGATTAAAATATAATGAATAAATATACATTTTAGCTTAGTTAGTCCCAGCTTTTATAAATGGGCGCATGTTGATAGATACCACAAAACAGATAACATACAGTTCTGTATTTTTCATTGCATGTTCACCAACAAACCTGTTAAAATCTTAAATCTAATAACTGCAACAAGCAGTCGCAAATTTGGAAAAACACATCGCCGGATAAGGAGAGGAGGAGGCCCTCTAAATTATCAGTAATATTTCACCATCGATTTTAGGTAGATGTTTCATATAGAAGTTCAAAGATGCAAATGAGAAATGTCTACGCAATTTTGAGGTGTTTTTGCAACAACTTTACGCAGTGTGTTTTATTCCCAAAATACGCTTGTATGGAGAAAAAAATGAGAAAGGTATGAGAAACTTCAGGGGCATGCTACCTGAAAAAACAAAGCTTACAGCATGCCTCCTTTCAATGACCATTTAGTGACCTAAATAAGAACTTTTTAAGATGCTGCATAGCTCTTCTTTGTTATGGAACTTCGACCTTTCCCCACATGCCATTGAAATGTTATGGTGCAACCAGTATATTTTTCGACGTGTTTTGACCCTTGTCATATTTTGACTCATGTATAAACCTTCCCCCTTAAAATTTTGACACCTGTATAATTTTGACCTCTGTATAAAACTTTCCTCCTTAAGAATACACATTTCACTCCCTTGATTTTGGTAAAGCTTTGATATGTTGTTTTTAAAGGTTTTTTTAATACAATTCTGGGGGGGAAAGAAAACTTCTTTGCAATTAATTTTGGTTTGGGTTAAGGCATCATTAATCCCAATTTGACTGGCCTGTGGTTTGCAGTTGCATCTTTGCTCAAATTCGAGTTATTCGCTACACTGATCGTTTGCTCTGTCCTGGCTCAATGCACTTTCCAATACTCCTCCTGACCGGAAGTACACACCATTTCCACTAGACACCGGACTGCGCATGCGATGTATGAACTCGAAAATGGCTTATTGGCAGGTAGTTCAGGTTAAGAAAACTAAAAGTAGCACTTATGAAAAAACAACAACCACATTCCGACTGGGGCAGGACTTCAATGTCCTGCACATATTGATTATTAGGCTGAGTCAGATTTCCCGATGAGGGCGCACTCAATTTTCCAAATAAAAATCGTGTTTTGCATATCATCTATTTGTCATATACTAATCACTGTGAAGTAACTAAGCTCAAATCGGAAAGTCCTTAATATAGAAAATCTCAACTTTGTTATAAAATTCCGGATCCGGAAATTTTGTTATACACGGATCCTATGGCACTGTATACTATGCATAAATGTTTACTGCATGAAAACGAAACAGCCGATCATCTATAACGTTGGAATTAAGCATTTGGTTACTAGACTGTATTCTAGTGTCTAGATTAAATTTCTACACAAAAATATTATATTTCGAAATCTCTGAGTCACTCTTTAAGTTTATTGCAAACCGGAATAAACTTAGTAAATGATTTCTGATCCCTTTTGGGCTGCTTGGTAAGCTTGGTTGCCGATTGTTTGGGAACCAATCGTGCTGCAGCAGCTGCACCCTTTTGTCTTCCATAACCAATCAGAGTGTTGTATTTCCGGGGAAGCTGCCCGGCCTTCCTGAAAATGGTCACTTAACTATTTGCCACCGGGGAGTTAAATTGCCCTTCTGGGCTTCTTGAAAATTAAAAAAATCTTCCCTCCCTATCAAGTGTGTGGTAGACCAAAAGAAGGTCTCTTATTACCTTCATTTAGGTTATTAATGGTTTGATGTCTTTGTTCAAGCTCTTTCTAACTTATGGACTTTTGTTAGTTGCTAATGTATTAGGGAGGTTGTTGTTATATCTTATCAATCTGTGAATCTTGGTTTTTTTTGCGGGAAATTAAGAAATTGGGTCATTTGATGGATCTAACCTCGAAATTTAACTAATGCACAACACTGTTTGCAGCACGGTATTATTTATTTGTTTGTGAGAAAAATTGATTAAAATGAAACGTAACAACATAAAAGCATAATGCGGTCAAAAACCAGCTTCCTACTCGTGTTGTCTTTAAAAGTAATGCACTAGCTTGATATTTTGTTCTAAGGGTTAAGTTACCATTATTATATAAAATAACATTGATTATTATGATAGTTTAGATTGACGTCACCTACTCTTGATATGCTTAGAGGTGTTTTGTGGCTGTACTTTCATTATTAGAAAATAACATTGATTACTAATGATAGTCTTAGATAAGCGTTCACCTACTCCTGATATATGAGAGGTGTTGTGGCTGTACTTTCATTATTAGAAAATAAACATTGAATTACTTAAGATAGTGTAGATTAGCGTCACATACTCTGATTATACTGAGGGTGTTGTGGCTTGTACTTCATTATTATTATAAAATAAAATTGATTATTTATGATAGTCTTAGATGTAAGCGTACCTACTTCTGATATACTGAGAGTGTTGTGGCGTTACTTTCATTTTATAAAAAAACTTGATTACTTATGATAGTCTTAGAGAGCGTCACCTTATATTGAATACGGAGAGGTGATGTGGCTGCTACTTTCATATTATTAAAATAACATTGATTACTTACGATAGTCTTTTTAGATTGAGAGTCACCTACTTCTGATATACGGAGAGGTGTTTTGGCTGTACTTTCATTATTATAAAAAACATTGATTCGTACTATAGTCTTAGATTGAGTGTCAACTACCTCTTGATATACTGAGAGGTTGTTGTGCTGTACTTTCTTAGTATAAAATAACATGATTACTTACTGATTAGTCTTAGATTGAGTGTCACCTACTCTTGATATACTGAGAGGTGTTTTGTGGCTGTATCTTTATATTATAAAATAACATTGATTACGTTACTGATAGTCTTAGATTGAGCGTCACCTACTCTTGATATAATGAAGAGGTGTTGTGGCTGTACTTTCATTATTATACAAATAACATGATTACTTACTGATAGTCTTAGATTGAGCGTCAACTACCTTGATAAACTGAGAGGTGTTGGGCTGTCTTTAATTATTATAAAAAACATGATTACTTACTCATAGTTCTTAGATTGAGCCTCACCTACTCTTGCTATTTTTTTTTAATGAAAGAGTAAAAAAAAAAGCAAAAATTAATATAAATACATTGATTACTACGATAGTCTTAGCTTGAGAGTCACCTACTAGGCTATACTGAGACGGTGTTGCTGTACTTTCATTATGATAACAACATTGATTACTGACTGATAGTCTTAGATTAGATTAAGCGTCACCTACTCTTGATATACTGAGAGGTGTTGTGCTGTACCTTTCATTATATAAAATAACAGTGATTACTTACTGATAGGTCTTAGATAAGCGTCACCTACTCTTAATATACTGAGAGGTGTTGTGGCTGTAACTTTCCGGTATAGTGATGTATCCATCATTGCTAGACACATCCTTAAACATTGCTGGGATTAAGAAAGAAGAAATATGTTTCTTCAACCGAGACAAACTTTATATTTTTATCGAACTTTCGGGAGATGAATCACACACTGAAAACAGAGCACAAAATATAATTTGTGAAACAATCACACTAAATTGATTATTTTATGTTAGTAGATTCCCAAATAGGTAGACTCATTAAAAGGGTGTTAGTCTGTCCATTCACCGTGAGGAAAGAGGAAATATTTTAAGGGCCACAGGTAGACACGTTTTGGTCTCATACAAGTATATAATTTAGGCTTGTAATAAATGTTGACATAAATACATTGTCACATCTAAGATAGCTGGATGTTTCATTTGAAGTATCAGGATGAAAAATACCAGCAAATATTTCATTAAATGTTGTTATTTTGAACATAAACTTACCTTTGATCTGCAAAATATCTTTTCGTTTCATCCAGCACTGGAGAATAATGCTTCTTATATCATGCCACATACACAACTAAGTTTTTATTGGCCATGACAAGAGGTGTTAAATATGTCATGATTCTGCATATTTGGAAAATTTGGTATAGATGGAAAGTTAAAGTAACGTAGATACATATAAATCAAAAATAAGTTGAAATTGTCCACATTTGTTTGATTTTTGCCCTTTAATTTTCCGCCCATAGCTTACTCGAAAACGATTCCGACAAATCCACATCGCAGGCATGGTGGAGAGCGGTCAAAGTTATGACCAATCCATAATTTTTTACGTCGTTGTGAACCATCATATCGCATGTTTCCACTTCAATAATAATTAAAACACCACGAATGAAACCAAATATGTCATTCTGTAACTTTTTCAAATTTGATTATTACTTTCATTAATCCATCATATTACAGTGTCAGCAATAACAATGTCCGAGTCACTGATGTTTGTCATCACTTTGACGGGCCCCGAGGAGAGCAAAATTGGGCGCTTTTGATCAATGAAGCCGTGGCGAAAATCCTCCCGTTTTCTTCGTATGCAAAAAGCAAAAATTAAAATGCCGCTATTTTTTTATTTTACATCACATGTATTTTGTTTTGGGATTCGTTATGTATGTACATATATTTTATGATGTAAGTCAAACTGAGCTTGACAAAAATCTTGACCATATTTCCTTTAAATATTCGAAATAGGCAACCCAAGGACGTTTGTTCAACAGTGCAACCAACTGCACTAGCGTACCCGGGGGGGGGGGTCTTTGGTGCTAAAGCCCCCCTCAATTCTCAAGAAAAAGATGAAGGAAGAAAGAGGAAGGGAGAAAGAAAAGGAGGAAAAGAGGAAAAGAGAAGGAGAAAAGAAGGAGAAACCTCAGAGTTATTCTACTGTTTTACGTTACGAGTAATGTGTCCTACATCCACCTCCACCCCCCGACGACGGTGAAAAACATTGGGTCAACCAGCTGAGCGTAGTGAGCGCAAAAAGATCGGCTGGCTGCTCATGGTTCGAAAATCTTTAGTCCAGCACCCCTCATAAAAAGTCCTGGGCCTCCCATGAACTGTTAGCTTTAGTTCAACTAACTATTATGCTTTTTCCTGTTAGTAAACATGTTGGTTACAATTGAAATCCAAGTTTGGTAATTTCATTACTGAACGTTCTGAATGTGTTGTCATGTACTGGACAACCTTACTCACAGTCATTATCATTTAATGGTAACCGTCGCAGTATGTGGGGTGCAGGATGCTACATGTACTGGGCTCCAGATTCTTTCCCCGTAACTGTCCGTGTCTCGTCGCCTCATACTCGTGGTCTTCCATGCATTCAGTGTATATATTGGGGACTCGGACTGGAAGCAGTGACGACCACATTCGCCGCTACATTGGGGTAGTCAGTTGACAATGCGGTTTCCATCGGTAAGGTCATTTTCTCGTTAAAAAAATCGATTTTTTGATTTTAATGCTTGATTTATGGAATCATTGAAAAGACTACCTTCTTTCCAGATGCTTAACCGGGTGCTAACAATCTTGCCTCTGACTCTATAACCTAAACCCTATACGTGCAGAAACTAAGTGCAACGTTTATCAGTGATATTTGGAATTTTTTTCTATGGGCGTCTGCGCAACGTAAATGTTGGATTGATTTTCCTAAAGCATACAATCTCTCAGCCGAGAATTGTACAGCCGTTAAAAGCGGTTGCATGTTAGCACGCCGACTGCTATTCTGTGTGCACCTTACAAATTCGTTTGGTTTAAAAATCTATATCTCAGCAATGTGTGGGGGGGGGGTGACCATGTTGTTGATCTTGTATATGGGTCGCTGCATACCATTTATCATTTTAGTTCGATGGGATGGGACTGTCCTTCTATTGCTGTTGTTTTGTTGTAGTCTCCATGGGGGGCTGGCTAGGGGAAAACAAGTGTAATTCATAAGTAATTATTAAATCATATAATCGTATGTTCCCACAAAAAACTGGCCAACATTTTCTTGAGGAAAGAATTTAAAATGTCACTTCAATTTGCATTCCCCAATATCAGTGAATAGTGGATACACATAGACTTCAGGCAAACAATGGAGTTAAAGGAAATATGTCATGATTCTGGAATATTTGGAAATTTGTATGGATGGAAAGCTTAAGTAACTAGATTACATATAAATAAAATTAAGTTGAAAATTGTCCACATTGGTGAGTATTTGCCCTTTTAATTTTCCCGCCATAAGCTTACTCGAAAACGAATTCGACAAATCCACATCGAGGGAAAAATGTGACGTCAAAGTGATGGACATCCCTAATTTACGTCGTTGTACCATCATATAGCAGTGTTGCCACTTCCAATAATAATTAAACACAACGAATGAAACAAAATATGTCATTATGTAAACTTTTTTTCTAATTTTATTATTACTTTCATTAATCCATCAATATTACAGTGGTACGCAATAACAATTCGAGTCAAAAACACGATGTTTTGGTCATAACTTTGCACGTCACGAGGAGAGCAAATTGGGCGCTTTTGATTCAACGAAAAAAATTCCGCCCGTTTTCGTCCGATGTCAAAAAAAGCAAAAATTAAAAGGCCCTATTTTGTTATTTTACATCAAATTGTATTATTTTTTTCGGGAAATTCGTGATGTATGTACATATTTTTATGAATGTAAGTCCAAATGAGCGTGACAACAATCTTGACCTATTCCTTTTTAAAGAATTCAATCACCGGCCGGTATGCGGTGATAGAAAAAACCACGTTCAAAATTCCCTTTCATTGGGAGTGCAGGACATTGTTATGGTCCGCAGCTGAAGAGATTTCAAGCTGTTACGCTCTCCAAATTTAGCTGAGTTACTTTTCAGGACAAAATACTTTCACATCATTCAACAGATAATAAATATTGAGCTTCTGTAGGCGGTTCAATTAACTTTGGCCAGATTTTTCATCATTATTCAGAAAAGGAAGGAACTGAAAAACATCATGAGAGAGTTTGCTGGGCAAGCTTTGACATAACAAAACTTTGGTCAGAACCAAATCCGAACTTATGCTTAATTCATTTCTATTCAATTGACCGCGTTTCAGAAGAAAATTTAGTGTCAACGACACTATATTATAATGTACACTGGGTAGTTATTGTGAGAAGGACTGGTATTTGTCACTCAACCCGATCGTGGAGGTGGTAACACCTGGCTTACAACAATGGCTACATACCAGTCCCATTGTAATATCTTTAGCTAGGTTAGATGAAGTCTATACATATCCATTGGTCTTGATATTGGGAAAAGAAAATGACGTGGTGACATTTATATATTTTAAGAAAATGTGCCAGTTTTATGTGCGGGAAACAGACAGTTATGTGATCGTAAGTAAATAATGTATATGAATTTTCCACTTGGGGGTGCCCGTACCCCCCAGATGGGGGACTACAGATTGTTATACAGTGGTTATTTGGTCCCACGTCCACATGGTCGATTTTTATATCAAAATCGAAGAGGCCATCACAATCGAAATCTTTTCATCTTCGTGCGCAATAACAGCTGCCCTACACCTCCTCATGAAAAAGAATCTGAAGTGTGGGTGTGTGTTCCCTTCAATACTGTACATGATTATGTTAATATATACTATTCAGAAAGGGGTCCACAAAAAAATGGTGCAAGGCAAAAGCACCCGTTGGGTGAAAAATATAATGGTGACGTGATTTTTACATCATGTCTTAAATGAATCTTGGCTTGTGAATACCGTTTACAGGCCCCTGTTTGTTGTTTACAACCAGAGATATGGTAATATTCTAATTGTGCCACAGAATGGATAAAACACAATCGAAATCAGGCTGTTGATAGGACACGGTATTGATTCGAAGATTTATTCATCACACAATTATAAGGCTTGGTCTTTTTCTTGTTACTTCATACCAAAGTTTCTTTTTCTCAGTGCAAACATTCTAAAAGACTTCATAAATAGTAAGAAAATAAATAGAGCAAACTCAGCTGGAAACAGAGATATTATCAAACATATTTATGTACCCCTGCACTAAAATAATACACATTTTTTTTATTTTTTTTATTTTTTTTATTTTTTTTAAAGCAAAATTGAAAATTACGATAACTATAGTTCTGTAATTATAATGTACGATGCGACCTCTCAAATCTATCTCTATCCACGTACACACTTCTTTCAATACATTTTAAATGAAGAGACGAAGAGACTCCGCCTCTCGTTCTCCGATTTATCCTCCCGTACTCTTTCCCACTAGCTCCTACCTGGTCCTCTTTATGCTCTCCGTACGGCCTTGCTCAGATTCGTTCACTCCTTGCCTTTCACCCCTCTTCATCCCGCCACTTCTCTTATTACCCACTACTCCTTCCCCGTCCTCTTGTCATCTCCTCCCAATCACCCGTTACCATACCTTCCTTGCACCATACTTGACCTCCTGCTATCCCGCATTTTCTTCATTTCCCACCCCCCTTCTTTTGCTACGTCCTTTCTACATTCCCTGACTCAGCTTTAAACTCACCAAAATTACTGCTCCTCCCCCCCTCCTTCCCGCTTAATCCCCCCCCACCTACGCTCACTCCTCTGCTCCTAGTACTCTTTTCCCATCTATTATCCCTTTTACTCGTTACAATTTCTGCCCCTCTTTACCCCGACTTTTCCCCCCTCTCACTCTATTATACCAGCTCCTTCTCTTTCCCATCCTTGCCGTCTTATCCTTATTTTTCCCTACGCTTTATTATACTCTCATTACTGAAGTGTGACTTCATATTTGCGATACAGCTTGGTGAGATTTTGAAATTCTGATTTGTGTGTTTCAGAAGTTCGAGAGACCTTTTTAGACCTCAGTTGGTTAAAACAATTATATGAGCAATGATAGGGAAAATCCGGTATGTTCTCGGCTATAGGAAGCTGAAAAACAGAAGACTTTACGTTGTTGAGTGTTGGTGTTTGTTTATGTTTGTAAACGTTGGCGCCATGAGTCAATCCTGGAAATTGAGGGTTGAAAAGTACTCCTAAATAATCGTAGATTATGCGGAATATAATGTGACTAGTGAGAAATACTATCTGTGTCGGTATACTAGTCATTCCTGAACCCACAGTGTCATCATGCAGGGTGGGTGACATTCACTTTAAATAAGGTGACACAATTGCATCGGCTTATTTCCGGCAGTGGAAACAAGTTTGAACTGGGAATTGCAATGAGTATTTATTGCTGTCATAATGATAGCGCGGGAAAACGAGTTTGTGGGCGCGGTCAAGAATGTTTGCAGGACACGTACAAGTAACACACTTCGATTGTGTGTATATTGAGGTCAGTCACCCGAATGTACTACACATGCCGAATTCAGGCGTGGACTTGGGTCACTAACATCTGTTATGAAGGCGTCAATGGAGAGCTTGTTGTGCTATTCTGTGAGTTGTTGAAGTGGTACTTGTTTGAGTTTTGGAAATGTGTTGTAGGTCTTCTTGTTGATATTGTTGCATTCTCTGAAGTTCCTTGCGAACTTGATCGATGTTCAGCTGAGATCTCCACTTCTGGGTCTTCCTGAATGTCCATAGCAGATTATGCGGTAGATTGGAGGTAAGTATTTGATTTTTTATATCCTATTGGGTGTTTCTGGAAGGGATCCTGGCATCGGAAAACTGTACTCTATTACTGTACTAGGACTTTTTTTTCCCCCCTTTCTGGTCATGGGTATCAAGTACCATGAAAACTCTCTGGGCAAGTGTAAATAGTAGAGTCATTGATCCGTGAACATTATAAGGATACATGTTTCTAGTGAAATTTGACTAGACTAGACTATAAACTGGCCGTTTTTAGGCCGTTTTCCAAAATGGCCGCTCGGCGCATATTGAAAAACATGAAAATCCATATTTCATATGAGTAGCTATGTTAAAAATGATGTGTCGTTGTTATCTAATTTTGAATTCCAAACCTTTTACAATGGTATTCAAATTGTTTGAGGGTTACCTTGACCCCTAAATCCAAGATGGCCGCCGACACATACCAGGGACACCATATCGAAAACGTATTTTTTTTAAATTTTTAAGTAGTTGGTCCAAACCAGTGTGACAATAAGTTCTTTTCTAATTGTTTTGCCATTTGCCAAACCTTTAAAAATGGTATTTGGGGAATCTTGACCCTCAATTCCAAGATGGTTGCCGACGCTATATTGAAAAATGTGGTTGAGCCCTTCTTCCAGTATGCATTCAGAAGTCAAAAGGACCAATTAAATATTATTCTTACAATTCTTATTGATGGTATTAGCTCAAATCCAGAGCTAATCATTTTCTTGTTTATTTAAACTGAATACCAAGAAGAAGGTGGACATTTGTTAAACTTCTGTTAGTATTTTTCTGTCATGTTTTTGACCTCTTAAAAATCAATCATCTAAAGAGGGACATCTCATTAGTTATTCTCACACATTTTATCACCAATTTAGTATCATTATCATAATGATATTCAATTATTTAACAGGTTTCTTCGCATATTGCA
>JAMKCH010018539.1:0-23943 GCA_023653785.1 Ophioderma brevispina
CACTTCACTACGAGTTACAATATACTCAGCCACTAAGGACACAGTTCAGTGGGTTGTAGTTATATATGCATTATGCCTGACACTACTCATGTGTTCGCTATCACATATCATACTAACAAACAGGGTGTATTTCTAATACAATAGTTAAGTAAGTACTAACCTGTGCCATGGGAATTGAGACTGCATTGGCTTATAGTGTGTTTACAGGGTTGCCTGACCTGACGAGGAGCCTGAACCTGATGGTGGGGTACGAAAGACTTAGTGGAAGAAGTACACTAGGCATTATGGGAAACGTTGTGAAATATGCAGTTCGCCATATTAATTTTTTGCCTATGAGCAAGCAAAGTTCATACTAGTTCCACAAAAAAAGAACCATGGCCAGCTTAGAACATACTTGCCACATCCATTGAGTGTTTTAGGCATTTCATGGAGCGAACGTAGTCAGTGACACCCACCATTTTTTTTACAAATTTTGAAGACATTTTTTTTTAATTTTATTATATTTAGAAATTTTAAAATTCTATCAAGTAGTTTTTTATTTTGTAAGGGCCTTCAAATGAACCATTTTTACTTTTCCCATAGCCTTGCCCTTGCGTTTAATAAAGCAACAAAACAACTTTTTTTTTTTGGCGTATCTCAAAAGCAAGTCGGTCCCTCTTTTTTATTTCAGATTTACGATACAGCCACAGTGCCGGATTTAGGAAAAGGGCGCCCTGTCGCAATCTTCTAAGGTGGGGCCCCATTAATGTCGTGAAGCGACGCAATGTTCCACTTTATAGGTGACAGGGGGTGTCGAGGGGGGCCCACAAGAACATATTTTAGGGGGGCCCGGTTCAGCAGCTGCTGATCTTAAACGCCATGCGATCAGCACAGAAATAATTACCATATATATATGAATTGTGGAAAATTCTATCGTCACTAATAGGTCAAACCCTTTATCACAAACATTTGGCACACTTTTCCAACCCTAGGAAACCACTGAACAACCAAAAAGAAAACTCTCTCCACAACATCCCACTAATCACAAAGTACATTAACACCGCCAGATTCTGAAACATGATCAATATTTACCGCTTTTAATGGGGCATTTTGATCTTCTTTCTCTCAACTCAATATAAATAGCCCAAGGAAAATTTTCTACTAAGCCATTACATATATGTTTTGAGCAGATCACTTCAAAGTTGCCTGCACTTCAAGTAATGATATTACATTATTCAAAAACCATGGCACACAAAATTATTATATATGTATAACAACAATAACAAAGATAAAGAACAGCGACCTGGTGCCATTGGGAATTTCATGTTTTGCAGAAGTTTCACATCTCAACTCAACATGAGGAAATTTGACCACTGTTGGACAAAACGCTGGGAACTTATGAAGTGTTTTAAATAAGTTGATTTTTCCCCACTGCATGCTGTACCATGGGATATTTTTCAAACAATCCACAAAAGAACAGATTGAAAACAGTGAACTATTTAAACTAACAAGTAAGGTACAACTCTGTTCTGGGTACAATGGTGCATGCCCCCAATATAATTGTCGCACTTTTTTTTTATATGCCTCTTACACCATTTTCCTGGTGGGTGAAGTCATTAATGAGTTTTGGAATTCAGAGTAATTCGCACTTTACACAAATACTGTACTTTATCAAAGGTCATGTTCCATCTTATACTTAACACACTATAGCTTAGAGTATCAGTGTGTTATAAGATAGGATTGCACTATGACCTTGGTCTCCTCTAGTGTTAACTCAATGTACTTTACAAAGGCATGGTTAAACATCTAAAAAAAGTAAATACACTGTATAGTCTCAAATATTGTATGATTTGACGCCCACCAAATTGCCACCGAACCAATTTGGTGTTAAGATACTCTGAACTAGTTCCAAAAATTATATATTAAAAGTCTACAAAATCAACCTAGTGGAACATGTCAAAAAGTGGGCACCGTTTGTACAGGGTAAAAAAATTAAATTGTTCGAATTGATTTAAATGGATGTACCACCATTGATTGGGCTACTGCTAAGGTTTAAAAAGGTATAGTTTGCCCTACCTACGCGTTATAATTTTATTACAGTAAGCTCATCATGTTTTCAAGGTCATCCTGGGTTCAAATTCCATAGAACTGGTGTCCGATTTTGATCGGACTGGTTTGTAAACTGTTAAATTGTCCCACTAGATAAGTAAATGTAAATAGATTCTTTGTTTGACTTTCTATATAAGAATTTACAGAGCTATGACTGGGACCTCCCATAGCCCCTGTAGCCCCAGTCACATTTTGCATTCGTTATTCAACGAATATTATAGATGGGAAATACAACAGTATATTTTCGGGTCTGTACCATTAGACAACAATTTGACACCATATTTATAAGAACGTATATATCTGAAAAAATTTACCACCCATTGTGACTTGAACCTATTTTGATCTTGAACTATTGAAACTACAACCTGCATATATGACAAACTATACCTTTTTTAATCCTGGAACAGTGACGAATACTTTGCATACTTTTCGACCGTTTGATACTTTTCATATTTTGAGCCCTGTATAAACTTGACCCCCTTAAAAAATTATATTTTCCCTCATTGAATTTAGTAGACTTTTGATATGTTGTTTTTAAAGGTCGTCTCAATACAATTCTGTGGAATTGATTCTGTTTGCAATTATGTTTTGGTTACGGCGGCATTCATTCTTTTTGACTGCCGAGGAGCTAAGATAAGGCACATGTACAATAGAATTACCTCAGGACCTTGCTAGTATGGAATCATATTGTTACTTAAGTACTTTATCAAAGGTCATGTTTCATCTTCATTACCACAGCTATGTGTACCATAGAATACATCGGGACTTTGGTTCCTACTCGTGTTAAAAGGCATTTCGTTATCCACACCCTCGTCCCTCGACTTACGTTACCATCAAAAAAGTTGAGATTTTCATATCATCTGAACCGTTAACATTAGTAATCCACGTGTGGCCAATCTTACGTGAAATCTTCGTGTCTGAAGAAATTCGCGATTTTGTCTTTTCTGTCCAATAAAAACGGACAGAAATATAGTCACAGTGGCCTATGGACCGTGGGGAAACTATGCATTTGCTCATAACACAAAACACAAGTCGGGATCCGCTACAAGTTTGTGAATAACTTTTCTCAAGGATATCTAGTGAACCATAATAAAACAGAAGGTGGCTGGAATCACAAAATGCACCTTTAATTCAATGTACTTTATCAAAGAACACGTTTCATTTTTCATCTTATATGAACACACTATAGCATAACCGTGTTTGGATATAGTCTGTTGATTTATTACACCATAACAGAATTTGAATCAAAAGTAACTAATCAGTGATCACCCAGAAGGGGACAGGTACATGTTGGCGAGTTAAAAAAGGGCGAGTTTAGGAAAATGGCGAGTTAAAAAAAGCGAGTTACCCCCCCACAAGATGATACAACAGTCCCATTGCGAGTTAGGTTCTTACGCCAAGGGTCCCATGTGCGAGTTTATATATTTACAACGGCGCATTCCCATGGCGCGTTCTAATTCTTTACGCCAGGCCCAGTGGTGAGTTTAGGATTTTACGTGTCCAGATCCCAGTGGGAGTTAGAAATTAATGCCATTTTCTAGTGGTGAGTTGGGTTCTTTTAATCATGCAGAGTTAGAATTTGGCAGTATGGATTTTAGCTATATTAGCGGATGTGATCTTGGGGTTAATTGGGTTGAGTGATCCTACATGTTTGAAGTGGCATTGGACAGCCGAGGTAATTGTGGGATGTTGAATTCTGGGGTTCTGTTGTAGATTTTTGGGGGGAAGTTTTGTGGAGTATGGGTGGGATTGTGTGATGGCAAATTGTGTGAGTTTTAATATTATTTGATGGGTGGGTGTCTTTCAGGAAGAGTAATGCGAGTGTGCAGGGTGTTGGTAATCGGAAAAGCCTAATATTGCAACTTGTAATGGACAATTTAATGGCAGTAACACTGGGAAGATTTTTTCCTTTACTTTCAAATATGCCTAACAAAGAGGTCATTTTTGGCCAACCACCAGGAAAGTACTACTGTCAACAGGGGCATAAAATTTTCTACGTTGATTTTTTCCAACGACCATTAAAAAGAAATTATTTTATAATGTCTTATTTTTATTACTGTCTAGCAACCTGGGACAAGTTTTGGGTAGCATGAAACAATTCCATAGGTCATAAACAATGTTAACCCAGCAACTTATACTGAGGTCACAACCTTCCTAACTTTACAAGGCACATTGTGTACTGGCTGAAAATTCGGAAAAGCATCTTGTGCCTGTGGTCTTCTAATCAGTGACAAGTATTTACTCATCCTTTCCTATGTAATTGTTAAACCTTTAAAAATTATTAAATTTGGGAGATACATTGTTTGTGATATAGCAACTGGTGCATTCTATACCACTCAAAATGTGCCCTTAAGATGGTAAATTAACTGAACCCCTACATAACTTACTAGTCATTGACCTGTGAGTGCTTGGCAAGTCCAAAATGGTATGTCAAAGAAATTTGTGCCTGTTGACATTGAACAAGTAATTATGCCACTTAAACTATTCTAGCTTATTCTGCATTCACTGTCATTGAAAGTGAGGGAGGAAGGTTTCACTTTCGTGACCAGTGACTTTTGAAAGCAGGATCACAAACCGTAAGGACCCTTCTAATTCCTGAAGTTTGGATTCTCTGGGGTTTCTATACAAACACATGAAAGAACATTAGTTGATTCACACACCGCGGATACCACACACACACAAAAACAAAAACAAAAAAACTTATAATTATTTGATCAAGCTATGTAACAAACAGCAACATGTGCAGCAGTCAATACATTTCAGGAAACAAACATTTGGATTTTTAAAACTTTGGGGTCAATATATATCACCTTCCCTATAGTTTATAACACTGTGCCTCTTGTGTATTTTGCATAGCAAAAGTTTTTTTCAAAGAATGTCCCTTAATTGACCACCTTAAGAACTTTAAACCCATTTTCATATACTGCAACTGTAACTTTAGTGGCTCTTGATCGCTTTGCAGTGCAACTCACCAGTGGAATTTGAGGCTTTGACACGACTGAGACTTTGGCTTAACACTCGCCAGCGTGACTTGATGGCTTTGCCGTAAATCGCCAGCGGGAACTTGATGGCTTTGGCGTAACTCGCCATCGGGACTTGATGGCTTTGGCGTAACTCGCCAGTGGAACTGATGGTTTTGGTGTAACTCGCCAGCGGGACTTGACGGATCTTCGTGGGGGGTAAAATCGCTTTCTAACTCGCTTTTTCTCTAACTCTCGCCTTTCTTAACATCGCCCCAAATCTATTCACCACCCAGAAGATCTGGTATTTTATAATTGCAGAGTACAGTGTGTGTCCAGTTTTAAGTCTGTAGAATTTGCTACGGGCATTTTTCCAAAATGAAAAATAGCAAAATGGAAGAACTGGTCCAGTGCTTATGCACAGTGTCCAAATGGAGAGGAATGACTAAAATATCTCTGATTTTTATTAGGTTTTGTTTTCATTCTTTTATCACTTGCAGGTATGTTAAGATAGTTACCTCTTTTACAAACCTGCAAAAAGCCATTTTTTCACATTGATTTTTATTTTTTTTCATGATTTAGCAATCACTGATTCCTTTAGATTAAAACTGTTAAAATAACCATAATAACTACTACTCACTAATACTCACTCGGCATACAGGCTACCTTTCTCCCCAAGTTCACCCAACTCGAAATGTGTCTAGTTCAACCAAACGTGAAAAAAGAAACGGGAAGTTCTTTGATACATGAAACCCGAGTTTAGGATGTTTGGCCAGTTGCGGCATAGTAAAATAGAAATATTAAAACCACTTAGGGCTTTTTCTCTCTTGTTTTCTTCCATGTTCTCATCTTTTCAAAGAAGAACATTTTCAGAATGGTTGCAACATTACTAAAAATTTGGTTTACACATTTGCTTTACATGTTTGGTTTGTTTAATCAGTGTCATTCAGAATTTTTATTAATTGAATTTGTAAAAATGATTTCCAAATTAAGCAGAGGAATGCAGATTGCACAGTAGAAACACAATGAATGATTCAATTATGCCGTGTGTCCCAAAAAAACGCAACACTTGGTGGCAGGCGACATAAGTTTTGAACCAAAGCTCGTGACTACTTATTTTTTTGTTGTAAGATAAGATGGGACCTGTTAGCTAAAAGTTCATAAAGGTAGAGTCAATAGTTTTCAAGATATGACCCCAACAATCAAGTAACCCGCAGAACCCATTTTACAAAAACGAGGAGCTGGTAACCACACGACTGACAATGATAAACAGAATGGCAAATACAATTGATTGAATCAACATTTACTTGCCCAAATTTCTTGCAGAACAGTTTCTACTGGGTCAAATGACTGCATTTACATAATTATTATTTAACTGATAATGATAAAACATTAATTTATTGGTGATAAAATATGTTTCAAGACGATATAAAACTATGACTAAGTCATAGACAAACTCCACATTACATAAAATGATAAATGCGTTGGGCTGCAACTTGCTTGTTACTGAAAATAATGTTACATTCTCAACTTTATGAAAGTAAAACCTATGTTTTCAACACGAAATTCAATATAACAATATCGGAATATTCATTCTGTCATTAAGTTTGGGTTAAGATAACTCTTTGCGTGCCGTCACCAAATGATAATGAATGATTAGCTCTAATCCAATGCTATCTTATTTGGACAATACAAAGAGTTTGTTGTTCTACGATACGAAACATTTGTTGTTTTCTGATCATTCATTCCTAATTCGATCTTTTAAGTGTGTTAAATTGCATGTTTTAGCTGTTATTACGAATGGAAACATTCATAATGTTAATATCTGTTGCAATAGCTGTCTTTAAAAAAAGGAAAATGGTGGTTGGACTTAGAGATCATATTGGTGGTTCTGAGCGCAAAACGTACAGTGCCGTATTTGTAGTTAATAGCGCCTAAATTTGGTTTAATGGGTCCTGCAGGTTACTTGATTTCTGGGGTCATATCTTTAAAAAAATATTGACTCTACCTTTATGAACTTTTCAGGGATATTAGCTAACACTCCCTTCTTATCTTACAACAAAGAATAAGTAGTCACATGCTTTTGTTCAAACCTTATGGCGCTTGCCACCAAGTGTTGCGTTTTTTTTTGGGACACACGGTAGTGGTGAAACAGAGCACCTTTTTTTCTTTTCCAGAGCAACTTTAGAGTTAATGGCAGAATTCACTGAATTTGAATCCGGCACGACTCGAATGCTAGTCCTTTCAAAGACTTAATGGTAGGAGGGCGGTATTATGCGTATCGGATGTTTACACTTAGACTTCACTAAACTCTAAGCCTGGTTACGAATATTCAAATCTAAATGACCATTGTTGGAAATTACACTATTTTGCAGTGGGGTTAATCCACTAACCCACACAGATTTTGAAGTCAATAATTTATTTCTTAATTATCATGATATTACTAAGATGTACTGAACTAGGGTTTAAGAGGAGATTTGGTAATGAAACTGAGACGGAGAGTGCCATAGTAAATGTAATGCACGCAGCAGTTCCACAAATGAACGTTGGAATCTCCAATGCCCCAAATCAAGCAAGAAGTGTCCTACCCCCTCTGAAAGTTCCACAAAGTAGGCTCATTAACCACTAACCCTTTTTTCTCTCTTCACTAGATAGCTTCATACAGAACAAAACAGTACAAAACAACATACCTTATGAAACTAATTGAAAGTGTACAAAAAACTGTAAAAACTATTTTGGACACTTCAGTTATGTTGCGGGCTCTACTCTAAGAAAGGTTAGCCTGGGATTAACTGAACAACAAATCAGTACAGGTTCCATTGCATAGGTAGTTTACTATACCCAACCAAAAATAGAAACAGCTGTTAACAACTGTTGTTCAACAGGCAACAAAATATGACAGGTGTAGAGCAATGGCTGGCCACTACAACCAAAAGAAAACAACAGGGACCTGGCCTGTTAATTTGCTCTAACCTTCTAATCCCAACAAAACTGGTACAGTGTTATTTTGACATTGAACTTTTAAATCTGTTAAAACAACAGAACAAACCACTGGTGCTGTGTCATACTGACTGTACATAACCCAACGAGTCCCTGCATCTGTTGTTTTTTTTGTTGGTTTTTGAGGGTTGGGTTAAGTAATGTACAAATACAACCAACAACCATTAAATTCTGCATACAAGGTCCAATCTTACAAATTTGGCGCCATCGTCAATACTTCCCTCTCTACCGACATCTTCATCTTGAACTGCATGTTTTTGTTGGTTCCAAAATCTAGTACCGCAGCCCGGTGGGGTCACCTTGTATACAAAGGCGCAACGCATGCTCGTTCTAAATTAAAACAGACCCTATGTCGCATCGCTTTCAGGACAATTTTTGAAATTTTTACCCCCCTATTTTGCGGAAACACAACGGACATTTTGCTTTAAAAAGTACCCCTTTTTTACCAATTCAAGGACAGTTGTCAAAAACATACCCTATTTGGGCAAAACAAGGACATCATTTAGATGCACAACTTTATGGTGGAAATGACTGACTGATTCCACGCCCATGATTGAATTAAATACTTTCATGATTTTGTTGAAATCGATGATTTAAAAATTTTAAAACATACATTTTACATCAATTTCCTGTTGACAACAATTTGAATTTAGGTTCATTTAAAGACTTTTAAAATACTGAGCAATTTTTATAACCGGCACGGAGCCCACAGTCAGTGAGAAGACTGTGAGTTATCAGGAAATCCAAGGCGGTTAAACTGCCATTTGGCAGTCCGATCCCTCATGCATACATGGTAGATGATGATAACACCAAAAATCACTCCCCTTGTTTGGGTTTTAGGTGCGGTTTAAGTGTGTAAATCCAGGTATGCATCCTAGCCCACTTGAAACATTTTGTCATTCGGAGAAATTCCGTTCAATTCCCGTCGGGGTATTGTTTGCAAAGCCCGCGGTCGACATCCTTGGCCATAATTTTCCCCCCCTTGTTTGCGAAGTGAACCCTTTCATCACTTTTTGAGTGCGAAATACGGCGGTGCAGAAAGTATTTGCTCCGAAATTTCCCACGGCAGACTGTGTCACAGACTGCGAAAGATACGGTCCATGTATGTCTTAATTGGCACTGCGTGAGAGACCAACGTTATCCGTCCCCCATAGATCGGCACCAGTATTTTCCGCACCGCCGTATTGGTTAAAGACCGGGTAGCAAAATAACGTAAACAAGAGAATCTCCGTAGCTAGTTCTCTACAAATTGGAGGTAAAACAGGGGAAAACACAAAAATTTCCCGAAAATTCAAGGCTCCAAATGTTGGTAGGTTGTTGAAATACACCCTATTGTTTTCATTTCGAGGACACTGTCCTCTGAAAACCACCCTATTCTTGAATTTCGCGGACATCAAATGTTCGCGAACAGAGAGGGGAAAATACCCCTTTTCCTCGAAATTTAGAACGAGCATGCGTACACATGGGCAAATACATGTGGCTCCACCGGGACCACATGTAATTCAGATCTAAGAGTAAAATCCAAGCCAAATACAGGATGGATTATTCAAAATGAACAACTTCCTCTTAGGATCAAAACCATCATTATGTCAGATTATGATCTAGAAGAATGGATGATCAGGAAATCCTCTGCTAATATTTTCCACAGGTATCAGGAGTGTCCAAATTTGTTTACCTCGGTCCTCCTCCTTTAGAAACATTTAGCATTGAACAAGTTGGACTTTTATCACCAAAATTCATGAAAACAAAATACTGTGTAGGCCTGCCTAAGTAAGGTCCATTCACACCTCCACTGCACTGCTGTGCAGTTAGTTGCATTGCCTGAATAACAGCCTCTGCCCAAGATGCTGCAATGCAGTACTGCAACAAAGTTAAAATCATTTTAACTTGCATTGCAGTGGGTTGCATCAAGTTGCAGTAGAAAGTGATTGATATATCGGTACTGCAGCAGCACTGCACTGCATTGCAGTAGAAGTGTGAATGGACATTCACAATTAAGCAGGGATGCAAGTGGGGATATCATACAATACCTGAAAATTGATCTTGCACTTGGCCCAGTGGCCAAATGCTTGAACATTTATAGTGGAATTGTCCACACAAAAGGCTATTGAAGGAGGTATAGGGGTATATCTCTCTACCAAAACATGTGGGTATGCTTTTTATGCTGAAAAAACATCATCCAAGTTCAGAAATGTAAACCCCCAATCTTTTTTTTTTTTTTTTTACATTTCAGAATTTTTGTTATTACATGTTTTTTTCCCTGGAAATTTTTCGGAAGTCTTACATCCCTGATTAAGATAGAATATTAAATTTTTCCTAGTAAAAGAATGAAAAAAAAATTTCTTGTCTTTAAACAGACATGAACTACAACACAGTGGTCTTTGGGGAACCGTGATACATTTGCTCATAACATCAAAACACAAGGTCAGAATCACCTGAATTTGGAAATTTTTCTCGGGGATAGAGTGAACCATAAACAAGGTGCTATAGGATCACAAAAAGATTACAAAAAAAAGAAAAATGGTAAATAAATATATCCTTAAAAAGTTCGTAACTTGGCTAGTATGCTAGAGACACCGGGTTTATTCATGAGTTTAAAGGTGCGTGTTCCGATCGTCTTTGGGACCCCCGATTTACCCGGACGGGCCGGAAGTAGTATCGATTTTGATGAAAGGCCGATTTTTCTCATTATCGTCCTGAAATTTGAGCCCTTAAATCCTTTTCATTCCCAAGATATAAACAAAAAAACGCTGTTTTAGTGGTTAACCATCAATATTAGCACAGTATTGAATAGGGCTTTGCAACACGCATTATTGCGTCTACCATCAAAACCGCAAGTTTGTTTCTCACGGTACTTGATGGGGTGTATTTGCAAATGCCAGGCTCTCATATCAAGTAGAGAACACAATACACATAAATCGGAACAAGCACCTTTAATTTCTGTAAAAGATAGCACTTTGGATAGTATATTTGTTTCTGGTTCACATTGGGCTGCATATTTCTAACTGGACTAGTAGTGGACTCAGTTGGAGCTGTTAAATCTCCAACTGGGTCCATTTTGACCCTTTCTGTAACTGTATCTTCTAGGTATACAAGCCACATGGACAATTTCTGTATTAGATAAAGGAATACATGATGATGTGTTGTAGCATGGAGGCAAACTTTAATTACTGTCCAGTACATGGTAGGGGATGTATAGTAGCAGCATGTGCATAAGCAGAATGTCCTATCACATACCTATATAACAACATTATCAAATAACCAGATGTAACATTCATCCTTGGAATTCATGAAAATCTTTGTGCCAATGTGCCTCAAGCATGACCTAATTTAAAGGCACTATCAGTGATTGCTAAATCAGAAAATCAAAAAAATCATCAAAAATCAGATTTTTTGCATTTTTGGAACAAGTATAGGTATCCTAACAAACCCTGCAAGTGATAAGTCTAGAAGCAACCTAATAAGAACAAAATCGAATATTTTAGTCATTACTGTCCGTACGGACAATTACTACAATGTGTAATTGAATGGGGATTCATATCTCTGAACATTGCGGTTTTCTTCCTTTTCTGTCAACTTTTCAGTTGGAAAATATACCTAATGAGAATCCTACAGACTTATCCTTCACTTTTAAGCTATTCCTACAAATTTTAAATGTTTTTATCTTTCGGGATAATCACTGATAGTGTCTTTAATAACTTTTTAGAGTTTGGATTAAGCATAGTCAATAGTGATAAGTTATGTACAGCAAATTGTGATTTAAAATGCATCATCATAAACCTTTCACAACAAAGATCCACACATTTAGTTTTGTTAATTATTTTTCTTTTGAAAGAAGTTACAAAAATGCATTTCAAGTGGTTTCCTAACACCCACGACTTCTTTAGCATAAAGGCTGACCCAGAAATTTCCCGAGGATGGTGCCCTCAATTTTCTAACAAATCAAGTTTTTTTGCAAATGTATAATCCTTGTCCACATACAAGGCCTAATCACTGTCGATGTCCTTCGTGTAGAAAATCACAACTTTGTAAAAAAAAAATCTGGATCCAGAATGCTGGTTCTAAACAGCATCCTATGGTACTATAATAAAGGTTTACTGCATCGAATGAAATATCAGATTCATCTGAGAAAGTCCTAATCAATTTTTTTCATGAGTTCACTTTAAACACCAACAAGCCTTTTTACCAAGATGGTCAAATCATATGTCATTGTTACAACAGATATTACATGACAATCTTGACAGTAAATATTTTGGGACTCTTATCAGCTTGTTTTTTCTGTACAGTGTATATTTGTGGGTTCTCTGATAAATTGCGATTTCCGAGCCAAAAATGTGTCAAGTATGAAGTGACATGCTAGCATTATCTACCTCACCTAAAAGCATTTGACTTTTTCAAATCAAAACTTGTTACAAAAATACTGTTATTTATCCTATACCATGCATGCTTAATTCTCTTCAACACCAGCTTAGTACATCTTCTGAAAGTTGATAAGAAAATGATCCTCCCCCCCCCCCCCTTTTTTTTTTTTTTTTTTTTTTTTTTTTTTTTTTTTTTTTTTTTTTTTTTTTTTTTTTTTTTTTTTTTTTTTTTTTTTTTTTTTTTTTTTTTTTTTTTTTTTTTTTTTTTTTTTTTTTTTTTTTTTTTTTTTTTTTTTTTTTTTACTGGGGACATAAACATGAAACATTTTACCTCTGGATGACCTTTGACCCTGAATAGCCTCATCTAGATTTTTATGCATGTTTGCTGATATACAAGATTTTCTGACCAAGTTACAATTTTAAAAATTGACAAAATAATTATGCAAATAAGCTCACTCTTATAACACGAAAATGCAAATAAGGTCAATGGTAGTGTTAAACTTAAAGTTAACCAGTCAGTTCAACATACAAGAGTACTTAGTCTAATTGCAAGGGTGAACAGTTCACTTACAAACATCGTACGCCGATTTCGTAGACATAATTTATGCAAATACCAATGTAGTGGCGCTGTTCGCCTCATTACGTGACGTCAGACCTGTTTGCAAGAAATTCCCAAAGCAGGCTTCGAATTACAATTTGAGAATTACATGCACCGGTGCATGTAACTTCAAAAATTTGCATGCACAATGTAAAAGTTACATGCACAGGCTAATGTAAACATGGATTGGTGCTACTGCTAACCTTTATTCATATCAGACTCTGGTACGTTTAGACTATTGACAGTTGGCTCAAATTTTATCATTTCAGCATTCAATGACTTTCTATGAAATAAGCTAAAATTGCATAGTTTATGAATTTACAAAGTTTAAATTTACATGCACAGGTGCATGCAGGATACAAAAGTTACATGCACAGAGAGAAAGCTACATGCACCTGTGCATGTGTGCACCTGGTAATTCGAAGCCTGTCCCAAAGTCGATGTATTGATATGGGATTTCCCTCGTTTTAAAGCTTCTTATTGGTTAAAAACATCATGTGACCAATCATAATGTCATTTAATCGATAGCTCTACTTTCAATGCATCAAATTGCTTTTATTCTGTCGCAGTCGGTACTGGTTTCGCCGAGTTTTTTTGCTGATACATTTTTGTGTCGCCGTTTGGTACGAGTTTGCTTCAAATCTGACCAACTTGCTTGTTTTTTGGTGAGTAAAATGCCCCTCTTTCTTTGATTGGCATACTTTATTGGAGTTACTGTTAATTTGGGGAATTTGAGAATTATTTTGGTAAACTTGACAGTCTCAGCATCAATTTGGTGCATAATTTGACCAGCGTCGGATCAGTACAGGCCACTGCGTGATCAATATGCATAGATTTACCAATGCGATTTTGTCACTGGTATTTCGTATTTGTTGATACGGCCTACATTCCAGGGCCGGGGGTAACCAAGTTGTTGTTAATGAAGTTTAAAAGTGTTATTAAAGAAAATATGATGATAATCGTAAATGTTATAGGGTCAATGTGATGTGACTTGCATTGCATTGCATGTTTACTACCTTGAATGCTTACAATTACAACCTTGCATGCTGCACCGGTACGAACATGAGCGACAAGAAAGCAGCCATGCCGCGGCGAAAGTTATGCACACGGCACGCTTAAACAAGCTCATTAATTATGCCCGATGGTTGACCTCACTGATGACCTTTGCTCAGATCAGGTTTGAAATTTGCAGTAGACTCAATGGACGATGTTTGTAAGTGCAGTTTTGCCACTCAACATGCACACACACACACACAACATGCACACACACACGTCACACAAATAAAACCCCAACTTGTCCACACAGCTAACAAAATAATCCCCATTTAACAATTTGCGAGACGACAACACAAAAAGCAGAAATAACATCACGCATGAATGGCAGTCATTTTCCTTCATGAAATTAAGTACAAAATTTCCTGCATCAAAACTCTTTCAAAATAAATACCAGACACCATTTTCGATCTCAGCCAAAATAAAATATTTGACACTAAATATACAAATGTAACCTAGGCCAGCTCCAGTTGAGAATTAAACCCAGAAGAACTATATCCACACTAGAGGCCATCAATTGACACTAGAAAAACAAACATTATCCGATGAAACCAAACAGTAAGAATCAATTATTGTAAATTCTCACCCGGTGATAGACGTACCTTCTTCACCGTGCAGGCCGATTAAATAGAATAAAACCTTGCTCATAGGAGTCAGCACTCCTACCAAAACATAGTTAACGACCAAGCGCTAATTAGGAAACTCACAATGTTCAAGCAGACTGACTAACCCAGTGCTTTCAGAAAACACAAGAAATTGAGTTTTCAAGGCAAAACAACAGGCATAATGAGGAAAGGCACCTAAAGATTATTTAGACCTTGTGCAACAAAACCATTTTAATCCGCTAAGGACTGTTCTAATGTGGGACTGTTGACAAGCTCAACTCTATCAAGTCTCAAGAACATTATAGTCCCCAATCATCAGATTTCTATATGGTGAAATGGAGTTGAAAACCTTGAGGGGAAATTACCTCTCATTAGCATAAACATGTGATGAGAAAAATTGGGCATATTTCATTTGGTCCATGTACAATTATGGAAAATGGAGGCATACATTCTGCAATTCAAGGTTTACAGGATTTAAATCAACAACTCTAGTAATATCTCCTGAAAATGACAGTTACTTTGAACTGTCCTAACTGCATATGTGCCAGTACTGTTGTTTTTGTTAGCACACATGCCCGCAATCTCTCATTTTGTAGCCAGGGTCCCATTTAATCTTAGCTTTTCATCAGACTAATTGATTTTGGGCAAAAAAGTCTAAAAATCTAAATGAATCACATTCATGATATGCATTAAAGGTCCATGGCCCGATCGCTAATAGCCTCGACCCCAGAAGCCCCAGATTTTACAGGAAGTGGTCAACTTTTTTGTATCAGAAGAAAGCTACTATTTTTCTCATTTACCCTGTGAAATCTTAAAGCCAAAGGATGCTTGGTTTGGAAGTTATGAGCGAAAATGTGCTCCATTTTGGTCGACCAATTTTACACAGTACTCTACGGGGCTTACAAAATCACGTTTTTAGCTCTCGCATCAAAACGGATTGAAATATCGGCGCGAAACTTTACAGGTGGGGTTTTAGAGTGAAGGCCAATCTATCGAGATGAAAACTTCATATCCTTAAGATCGGACCATCCCCCTTTAATAGTTTTCTATTAATAAATTATTTATGAACTTTATGGTAGCTTGTCAATTTAATTATAGCAGAAGTTGAAAGTAATTTTCTGAGCAAAATTGAATTTGTGACTTCCACCTCCAAGCAATGATTTTATATCTAAAATATCATCTGGTGTGAAAAAAGCATCGGTGATTTTTTCTTACATTGGTAAAAAATTTTGGATATATTTTTAGGAATGTAAAACTAACAAAAAAGTGTGGGACCGATGGCTGTTGTGTGCTGCTGTCGAAAAAGACGATATCAGTGAATACACTGATGAACCCTCGCTGGACTAAACAATGTCACTCGTCAGTGAATAGGCCTACACCATATTATCAGTGACTACGGATCTGCCCGTACTAAAGTCAGACTTTAGAAGCAGAGTGCCGCACGAAAAGCAACCAGAGCGAACATTGATTAAAACCACTTTTTAAAAACATTTTTGACTGTAAATGCTTAAAATTTTAATCAGAAAAAAATTTTAGGCAAGAAAAATCCAAACCCCCAAAAAGCTATAAAAAATGTTATTATGGAGTTTCTTTAACTGGCAAATACCACTACAATTGCTTAGTTCATGAGTTTGGTAATGAAATACTGGGAGAAAACAAAATCGGTCAAAGTTGTGCATGTCTTTAATGAATGCAAGTCTTTAAACCACTCTTAAGTTGTTTTTAATTATTGTAATTATTCGCACTTGCTTCCCATCGGTTCTCACTTACCACGCTTCAGTGATCACTGATGCACAATATTTTGCTCCAGTGGTGTGAACAGGTACACTTAATGTCTTTGGCTCCCAATTCATGCAACGGGTATTCCCATAGAGGTCTACACATTTACAATGATTTACATCAGTACAAAAGAGTATGGACAAGTCTTCACCAACAGCAAGTTAGGAAATAATCACCGTCGTACATCCAACTTTGTCCAGTGTTACTTGGTATCGAAGCGATACGTTCAATCAACAATGTGTATTCACCTTTAAACAGCGTTTACTTAGCTTTACTAACAGAGTCAATTCCTTAAGGAGTCTTCCGAAACCAACAGTGATAAAAGGCCAAGGCGCATCTCAGTTCCAGCAAAAAAAAGTTTAGTCTGTACTTTACTCCCCTGCACCTTATTGATGAAAATGAGACATTCAAGTCGTCCAACTTGGGAAAATAAAAATACTGGTAGTAAACTTCTTACTGAATTCCCAACTCCGCAGAATTCCCTGCACGTACAACTCTGGAGCTGGCTGTCACACACACGCAAGTACAAGATAGAGTTATAGACGTCCCACTTAGCCTCGGTGCCCCCAGATAGCCTGGCGACTTATCCAGCAAGTCTGCTATAAACACTTCCTCCCCTCCAGCCCAAGCAGAGCTGGTACTGTAGCACTCAATACAATAATATAAGTGGGGGTTACGTCTACAATCACACACACAGAAATCCCTGGCTTGACAAGAGACAAGTTTTCCTTGCGGCTATGGTAGTACTGGCAGCAGTGGTGGTAGTGTCTGTGCATGTGTTTCCACACCGCTCTCTCTCTCTCTCTCTCTCTCTCCTTAGCAGGTTACCTCAACGGTTGCCTGGCTGTTTTCTACAAGTGTTCACCTACTGATGTAGCTAAACAAACAATTGAAGAGATAGCCCACTAAAGAAAATAAACTGACAATTACCCAGCAAGTGTATCAGATAGTCACTGAGTGAGTGACGCTTCAATAATATCCTTCACATCTGACCAACCAGCACTCTGCAGTGGTAAAACCCCAACCCCAACCTTTCCACTATTTCTCTCTTGAGCTCTATCCCGCTCCAACTTTACATTTTCCTTGCCTAACTAAATCGCTTTGCAACAGCAGTGCTCATTGGGTAGCCAGGCACTCAGACTGGAGTCTCGTCCAATGCCTGCCAGCAGTAGACATGGTAGAGAAATTGTTACATTTTGAGGCCAGCTGTAACTGGAGACTGATGTATGTAGCATATGTAACTAATTTATGAAATTTATGCCAACAGCTTGAAGGTGATTTACTGGTACCCAATACCTCTTGGACTAAATGAAGTAGCATGGTATATTCCAGTTGGTTTAGGAGTTCCATGTTTGTAATGTGGACATAAGATATTGTATGGTAAACAATAGCCAAGAATTTTGGAGTCAATTTCTTGCTGTAGCTGTTATATTTACAAATCATAACTTTGCCTTTGAAACAATAGGAGTACTTTTGACAATGATCTTGTTTTTGACAGTTGTCACTTTGTCCACTTTTCAGACTGGGTAGCATAAGTTGGGTAATAAACTTGATAGTATATCAACACACTTGGTAATTGGGTAATTAGTTGATAGTAAAGATAAGCTGGGATAAGCAATTCACCTGTGCTATGAATTGTCAGTGCATGCTAGGGGTGCACTTCCATTTTTCAGGGAGCAATAGTATATATCTTGAGACATGTTCTCATAACAAACTAAAAATTGTAGGCTTACATGAACAAAGTAATAAAACAAAATTATGCAAAAAAAAGAAAAACAATGTATTTTGCAGCAATACATAGAGACAAAAATGTGAACTTTTGGTAAAACTAAGGACATTTATATTCATGCGTCATATGTATCTCGCACGAGAATGACTGAAATAAGAGGTAAAGTGTTCTTGCCATAATGCATTTCTTCCAATAAAATTTTTGTGCTGGTTGTCACATGAGATTATAGTGACAAAAAGTTTTGAAATTGCAAGATTGGGATGAGTTATGTTCATTTAGTTACTTTTTGTCACTACAAACTTTATGTATTGGAAGAAATGCATTATGGAAAGAACACTATAGGCCTACCTCCTATTGACCGAAATACTATATATTTGCTAGATAAGTAAGTCACCTGTGACTCGCTAGGTGTATACCAGGGGGTGCTCCTCCATTAAAGTTTGGAATTGTTTTTATCCGTAGGGTAAATGAACAATTTCCAAAATTAAGAAATCCAGATTTCTACCATTGTGATGCTCATCTGACGGTTACTCTATAGTAAATACAATTGATCAATTATGTATACTAATTAGTGTTAGTATTTAGAATTAGATGGTCTGTAATTAAAGGTCCATGGCCCGATCGCTAATAGCCTTGTCCCCAGGGACCCCAGATTTTACCGGAAGTGGTTGAAATTTTTATATCAGAAGAAAGCTATTATTTTTCTCATTTACCCTGTGAAATCTTAGGGCTAAATGATGTTTGGTTTGGATGTTATTAGCGAAAATATGCCCCATTTTGGTCGACCAATATTCATTTTACACAGTACTCTATGGGGCTTATAAAATCGCATTTTTACCTCTCACATCAAAACATGTTGAAATATCGGTGCGAAACTTTACAGATGGGGTTTGGAGTGAAGGCCCTTCTAAGTTCAATCAAGATGAAAACTTTATATACTTAAATCGGACCATCCTCCTTTAAGGTTGCCCATGCAGTTTTGTTCATAAGTGGATGCAAAATTCAACATCATCAGAAGCCATTACAGTCTATACCGTGTTCAGTGTAAGGTGGAACATGACCCCATTATTTTGCCACTTATATTCAACACAATTTGTCAGAGGAGAGACTCCAAGTTGTTCCAAAATGTTCTATAGCTACTATAGTACATTTACTCTAGGGTTGCATTATGACCTTGACCTTCCCTGGTATTATTTCAATGTACTTTATCAAAGGTCATGTTTCATATTATAGTGAATACACTTTACCATCCTACAAAGTTCCTGCAATTTTGTGGGCCAACAAAGAATTGCCAAGGGAATAAGGTCACATTTTACCTTCCATTGAACACACTACAGTATGCAAGTTGATGCCATCTTTTATTAAGTGCAAATGTATGAAAGAAGCCGAAACTGTAATGAGCACCTATATGGCACGCCACAGGCGTCAAAAAACGCCGAGTTTACAAAAAAGACGTTGAGTTTACAAAAAAGACGTCGAGTTTACAAAAAAGACGTCGAGTTTACAAAAAAGACGTCGAGTTTACAAAAAAGACGGCAAGCTAGAAAAGACGGCGAGTTTTTTTTTTTCACATCCAGATTTTCGCGTTGAGAAGAGCCGCCAGGGCCTATAGCTCTAAGGAATACTGGCTGGGTTTTTACTAGTAATCTTCATGTTAACCAGGTCAAGGCAATGTATTATATCATTGTGCAGTATGCCAGCTTTTCAAACAACCAACCCCGGACCCACGCGTAGCTGTGTGTAGCACAAGGTCAAAGAGGTGAGGGAATAAAAGTGAAGTGTAAACTCCATGAGGAGTTTTCATCACTCTTGGAAATATTTTGGAGTCCTCTATTTTTTCAGTTATAGACAATAAATGGAGATAGTTTTATTTATTTTTACGTTCAAACTAAGCCTGTATACCCTTGTTATAAGATACGTGTGGAACCCAATTTTCATCACTGCTAAGCAAAGATTGCATGGAATTATATAAATAGTCTTATAGTAGCTTATAGTCTTGCGAATAAAGCTGTTGTAATGCAAAAGAAAGATATATTCCAAATGTGTTCTAAAATGACTAAGGTGATTCTTTTAACATATTTAAACTCACAAAAGCTTGAGCAAGTTGAATTAGAATGCAGATATTTCGTATAGTATTTTTTTTGTCAGTGACACAACAAAGATAATTGGATAATTGGTAGTTCATTTTGTAATTTTAGTCCGTTCAGTTCAGAACAATTAAGAGGCGAGAGAGTGGGGAGAGAGGGAGAAAGAGAGAGGGAGAGAGAGGGAGCCTGGAGGGGGAGAGAGAGGGTGAGTGGGGATGGTAGGGGCAGGAAGAGAGTGAGTTTGGGGAGAACATACAGATTCCATGTCCGTTGCCATGGTTACATTAAAGGCACGAATATCCATATAATGACCAATATCATAAAAAGAAATTTATTTTGTACAAACTTTGACACTCTGGGCTACTATTTAAAGAATTGCCCAAAACACTTTCTAAATATAAACAAGTGAAAATTTCAATCTCAAAAAGAGTGAAACGCTTCTAAACCACTACAAGAAGAGTATTTTTTTACTTTAAAAGATCAAAGTGCTACTCAAAAAGAGTGAAAGTCACTACAAAAGAGTGAATTTCCACTCATTTGATGAGTTTAAAGAAGGGGATTCCTTTTAAGGAATTAAGGACAACACGAAAAAAGTCGAAATGCCACTTTTCTTTGGAGTGATTTTTTCTTCTTTTGAGTGGAAATTTAATTCTTTTCAAGTAAAAAAATCACTTATTTTCTAGCGGTTTACATGAGTTTAACTCTTTATTTGGGTGGGGGGGTTAGGTGAAGTTTTCACTCCTTACAGTTAGCATGTAGAGAGTGCTGATAAATATCACAGCTTAATCAAGTGGTTACTTGTTGAATTTGATTCATATCAAGAATAGGCCGATTTAAGACAAATGCTGCTAAGCAACAACACTGCTATCTGTCCGGTGTCATCTGTGAACCTACCTATGGGGTTTAACTGGTTAACTTCCCTAGATTCTGTTCCACTGTGCACTTCATTCCGTCTATAGGTAAAGTTCAATATGAGTGGAGGCACTCGCAGTAATTTTGTTACTGCTTTCATTGACCATACCTTTAGGTCAATGGTTAATTCAAGAATTCTGCAATCAGCAAATCTGCTAAAACATTCACCAGAAGTATTTCAAGCTCCAAGAATTGCATCTTATTGTGTCCTTCAGGATTCCAGTTAACCTTAAACAGGTTTAACATTTAAGGTCATAATCTTTCATTTTCTTTGAGTTTTCAGGTTACTTGGACACAATTATTCTCAAGAGAAATTATACTAGATTTCCCTTGTATTTATAAAATAACCTACTGGAATCTCAACGAGTTATTCTGAGCCCATCATAATTCCATGGCCGCGAAAGCTGGTCTCGAAAATCTGGGACTAAAATCTGTGGCGCGAAAATCGAGCGCGAAAATCTGGGCGCGAAAATGTGAGCGCGAAAATCTGGGCGAGAAAATCTGTACGTCTTTTTTTCAACTCGACGTCTTTTTTGTAAACTCGCCGTCACTTTTTTGTAAACTGGCCGTCTTTTTTTGTAACTGGACGTTTTTTGACGCCTGTGGCGTGCCATAATTTTGTACTAAACACAAAATGGGCGAAACGGACTTTAATTGCCCTTTCCCTGTCACCACGAAGAGCCCAAAACAGCAGCGAAAGTGGCGCAGTGGGCCGCCGTTCACTTTTGGGGATTGCCACCCTGAATTGGGCGTCTGCGGATTGGTTGGTCGTGATCAGATGATCTAAACTAAAGGTGTGTCGTTGAGATGTCTCAGTTGAGACATGGACAACAACAGTCTACACTACCGTACGTCTACGCATACAGTGAAGAATTTTACAGTGACGTGAAGAGCTTTTGACTAAGTTCAGGTGATATGTCGTGGCGAATGAGCTTAACAAGCCTTTTCTGCAGTTTTCCCTGGTTTAGTATTCTGAAGAAAGACAGACCACCGAGATTTATATAGAAATTGAGTGCAACTCATCATTTTTGTTTCGACACAGGTGCTCAAATACAGCCAAAATGAATATGGTGTATCCCCGGGTATACCGGACCGCCTTACATGGGAATTTGTTGAATCGTTGATGAAGTCGGACCACTAAGCTCTACTAAACAGACTTGATTTTATTCGAATCGTTATACGGGCCAGCCGGAAAGGTTCTGAGGTGGTTTGAATGAGATCGAGCGCACATTCACGTTAGGTCCGGTTGCAGTACAGACCTTCATCGATGGCATAACCAAGCTTAAATTTTGCAATGGGGAACAGAAGCTAGCAGAAGGGGTGCCGCTGCATTTCTGAGGGGGTGAATTTGTGCCCTTCTCCATAGACACTGTACAAACGTCCACTTCATTTGGGGGGGGGGGGGGTTCTGACCAAAGTTTAGTTTTCCACGACCAAGAGGTTAGTGACAACGTATTTAATAAAAATGTTTGTTCCAATCTTGGTGGTTTATATTATTTCAGACTTACATGTTCATGGGCCTGTCCCCATGCAGGAAGCCCCCCCCAAAAACCCAAAACCCCAATTTTACCGAAGGGGTCATAATTTTGGTTTCTGTTGTTTGTAGGATGAGTAATTATGAGAGGTTATAGGTTGGAGAAGTTGCGGGTTGGGGGCAGTGGCGTACCAGTGGTGGCAGAGTGGGCAGAGTGCCCCCTCTGACTATTTGAGCGAATCGGACTGAAACCTGATATTTATTTAAATCAGCCCTTTTGTCGTATTCCTTTTGCCTGCTACCGGGAATGTTTGCTTTTGATCGGACATTTTTGTTTGCACCTACGGGAAATTGCCCCCTCGAACTACCGGCCTGGCTACGCGCCTGGGTGTTGGGTTGAGTTCAGATGGTGTTTTGAATCAAATTCACAATGTATTATATTGTATTGTTATATGGCCTCCATTTTCTGATTAACTTTTAAAAATATTATTTTTCTCACTTTTTATTTGAGAAAAGATTTCTCCAGGACAATTATTTTGTTTTACTAATAAAGATAGAAGGGGAATACCCCTAGTTTTTTTTGCTAAGTGCACCTGGTTTAGATTGCACATAGGGGAAGTGGGGGATTCCCCAAGAAGGCTAAAATTAGTAACTGACTCAGCTTGTTTTTGCTTAAAAGATCAAAAATTGCAAGATCTGGACTTCCCCCACAAAGTTATATCATTTTGTTACGTCACCTTGACCAAGGCCAAAACCACTCAAAACTACGGATTCAAACTTCCTGAATAACTAGACAATCCACTGTGAACTTGATTACAAATTTTAAAACAAAGTATTTATTTTAATTGTGGTGTCTAATCAATCTCATTCAACATCGCTTAGGTATCAATAATCAGAGAGTAATCTATAATAAAGTTGGTAATTAAGAACTACTAAAACTTACTACCTGTGTGTGCCGCGACGCGGGCCTTCAGCGAATTACAATTACGATGCCGAACTTGCAAAAATTCATGGCTAATATTCCAGCGTAAAACTTAACTATTTGCAGTAGTGGGGACGTGTCCACAGACGACTTGTCCTTACTGAAGAAAACCAGCTCCTAAGATCGTCCCGAAGCCCAAGAGGTCGACTAACTATAAAGTCCAAAGTGGCTGTAGCTTGTTTATCCATGGATAACTCAGAGGCCACGAACTACGGAACCGAACACGGGCTACACAATCGGACGAAAACTGAGGATCTGAGACTATATGAATGTCCACTATAGAAGACAATGTTTACTGTCACTGTACCAACTTGG